>JAAMPD010003033.1:0-11700 GCA_025266255.1 Trissolcus basalis
GGCCCGAAAAATCGATGATTTAGAAAAAATTTTTTCACAGTATCATCCAATATAAATTAACGCCTGCAAGTGGAGGAGTATGAATGCATCTTTGAATGCTAAAAAATTTTATTTTCATTAAAAAATTCATGCACTGGAGTATTGTAAACAGCATCTGATCTGTACACCTCTTCTCCGAATGCTAAAACAGCGGGCGTGATTAAGCCGTCAATTTCAAATGAAAAATTAATTTCGACGAATTTTCTTTCAATTTATCTAGCGAATGTTGTCGATCGACTAAAAAAACCACTAAAAACCATATTTTTGCACGAAGTTACGGCATTTTTTTTTGAAAAAATGAAAATTTTGCTGAAAAAATGTAATTTGACCTTCAAAAACGATAACAATAACAATACTTTTTTGATTTTTTGTTAGTCGATCAACGAAAATTTCAATTCTTAAAATTTTGCAAAAATTTTTAAGTTAATTCGATGGATAGTTTTTGTTTAATTTGTCCTGCCATTTTCAAATATCTTGTTTCCAGTGAAACGCGTTTAAATTTCGATCAAAGAAAAATCACATTTATTTACATACTACAGTCATTTTGATTCAATCGTCGATTCCAGGGTCATACGATAAACCTTCCTCTTCTTCAAAAATGTGACGCCGATACTGCTTTTGCGTTTAGTGAAACTGTAAACAATAACAAACAAGAATGAACGCGAGCGCCGCCGCCACGCGAATATTTTTTAGTGCGCGCTTTTTAGTTTGAACAGCTGTAACTTTGTTATTATTTAGAATATTGATCTGAAATTCAGGATTTATATTCTTAGATAAGTAAACTATTGTCCCTTTAAGTAATCTCTTCTTAGGTTTTCAGTTACCCACGCAAAAATTTATATATGTTGCTATATATGTAACATATATGCACCGTATATGCTGCATATACGTAACATTTTTTTTGTATCACAAAGGTAAAAAAAGTCATTCACCCCAGGCAAAGTAATGCCTGACGGCCGTTCTGCGCGGGGCGTACAAGAAGTACCCAAAGGTTAGGTTGGTGAGAAAGAAAATGCACTTAACGCACTCTTCGGTGGCGTGTCTCTCATGATTTCCTCCGAGGGCCTGTAGGACTTCTTTAAAAGACCCCTACTCACTAAAAACCTGATCCTTGGGTTTCTTTTATCAACCCCGCGCGGAACTGCCGCCAGGCAATACTTCGCTCAGGGTGGACCGACTATTTTAGGACTCTTCTAGATCATCTATCGATGCTATTGTCTTTTATCTCTCGTTGGTTTTTTTCGGAATTCTTGGAGTCTCTTTATAATGCGCGAGACTATATCCATTCACAATCTTCCAGTTTTCAACATCCCAGACATGCCCTGCTCTCTGTTTTTCGTCATTGTAGGCTAAAAAGTTAGAAGATGTTTTCAATACAAACCTTTTCAGGTATGCTTTGAAGCAACAATGTTTGGTCAAAAACTGGGTGAGGTGAAAGTCTTCCTCATTTCCATCTTTCATTTAAGCACAAATTCGAGCAGCGCTGCCACAACTCCGCTGTGCGTCTTTTCTCTTCGCAAATCATGGACGCCTGTTTTTTCACTGGCAAAGTTCGTCCTCTTCTGTATGATCTTGCCCGTTCATCAAGAATAAAGTCGACGGACGTCACTCCAGTTATCACGTTCACTGCATTTGCGGAAACAGTGCGGTACGCGCATGCAACTTGCAGTGCACTTCTTTGACAAACTCTAGTGAGTTTTCTTGCCTGTTTTGCAATGCCCATTGTCTTTGACCAAACAGGTGCTGCATATAGTATGACAGAAACCGGACAGACTAGAGCAAAAAGCAATTAAAAGAATCGCGAAAATAGTTCAGAGCCGAGCGACGACAGTGAGTCGGGCTCGGCACACGCATGCACTTACACATCCAATCCCGAGAGCACGAAGCTGCTGGCGACAGCGCTCGTGCATATTCGGGCTCCCGACGGCCAAGTATTGCTCGCTAACGCAAAGCTCGACTCCGGGTCGAAAATTTCTTTCGTTTCCGAGCAAGCCGTTCAAACTTCACGTTTATAAAGCGCAAGCTCCGATTTTGAATGAAATCACAAATTATAAGACGGAAAAATTCGACATTCGCGACTTCCTGCAATAGAATCATCTTAATATGGCCACGAGTCATGGCAACTCATGTGACGACATCGATATTCTTATCGATGTCGATTATTTACCTCGAATATCAACCGGAGTAAATTCAATTTTGCAAGATAAAAATCTTATCGCCCAATTTACCACTTATGGTCGGGTGCGTCTCTTCTCCGCATCATTGCTACGATATCAGAACTGATCACTGCGGCGAATTAAATGATAATCTAAAACATTTTTGGAACTTAGTAGAAATTTCTAGATAACCAAAATTAACTCTCGAAGTACAAAATTGTGAAACCTTATTTACCTAACTCACATATTTATTGCCGAAAGGCAGATTTGTGGTTCGTTAACCAGTTAAAACCTTAGATGCCTACAAATTGTTGAATTACTCTTAAAAAATTGCTTAAAACTCGCTTGCGAGAATAATTCGAACTTTTTTATCTAAATATGAATCTCTTGGTCACATAACCAAGATATTATTTGAACAAGCAAAATAAAATAATCAACACTTTATCTCACACTATCCTGTTTTTGAAATAGTTGATGGAAAACCAAAGTTCAACGCCGCTTCGCCTACGTCTAGCGGCGTAAGTTTAAATTAAAACTTGAGCGCAGGGCTAAAATTACAATTAGACATTGGGTATACCTTAATTTATTGGTCTGAATTTGCTCATGTTTTTACGGCTGACAATGTGAGCTACAACTATTATCAGCTACAAAAATCATGCAAAGATAATTTTTTTACGCTAAACAGATAGCGCTGGTGGTGAATGTTAAAAAAAAACATTTTCAAAAAAATTGTTACACTTCAATTCAATGTAGCAACTTTGTGCGCACTGGTTCTTTATGTTTTCTCTATAGATTCATAAACTTCAGACTTTTTACAACAATTTGAAACAAAACCACTGAAAAACATTCGAAATTGTCGAAGGTATTGACATTAAAAAAATGTCTTTTTTCCGTTATTTGTCAATAACTTCGTGTGAGTTTGTCTATGTGTGCATGTGTATAAATTTGTGTATGGATGAATTTGTATCTGTTAATATGCGTATATATGCTGATCCTTATACAAGCTTTAATTAAAAAAATTAAAGTATTTCTAATTGATACAGTCAAAGTTATGACTGTTTGAAAATTGGCTTTTTTTTTAGAAGTTCTAGGTGGCCCGATAATTTTTGTGCGGAGTGCATTTTCTTAACGTACAAATCTAACAATTAGTCGAGTAATTCGTTTTTTAGAATCCAAATTACTTTGGCTTGAATTGCCAAACATCCAGCACATTGGGCCCTTTTTATTGCAAACAGGGTGTTAACTATTCAAACTATTATTCCTGATGCTAAATGGGAATATGTTTCCTCTAAACTAAACTCTGCGTTCAACGCGCTGCTTATTTACGAGAAATCTATTTTTTTTCCAAAACAGAGAATAAAGGGACATTTTGATATGAAAAAATCGAGTTTAAATGCTCTCGCCCCTTTTTTAGATGGACATAGGATTGTTCGCGTGGGTAGACGTTTGGAAAATTCCGAGCTCTTTTGAAAACAAAAACACTTTATTACAATTTTGCTAGCAAATTTGCTGAGAAAATAATTGGATATTTTTATTCAACAGGGATTCATAGCGGGTTTCAACTTACTCTCAATTCAATACGCCAAGAATTTTGGATTGTGAATTCACGAAATCGAACCAAACGAGTCATCAGCGAGTGCATCGTTTGTAAACGAGAACGACAAAAATTGGCGTTCCAATTTATGAAGTCGCTACCCCCATCGCGATGTACCAAATCACGACCTTTCGAGTTAACTGGAGGTTGATTATGCCGGCCTGTTTTTTATAAAAGATCGTGAAGGGCGGAGAGCCAGGTCTCACAAGGCATATATCTCTTTTTTTATATGTCTCGCCACTTGAGCAGTACATATTGAGCTAGTCACTCATTTAGAAACAAAATCGTTTATTGCCGCGCTTCAAAGATTCAGCTCGCCGCGGAAAACCATATCAAATTTCAAGCTATAATGAGAAATATATTGTCACTGCCAACGCCAAACTTAATCGCGCTTTTTTCATGGCTTCGCATGATTCAACACTTTTAACTTTCTTAGCCGAGCCAAAAATTAATTGGAATTCTATTACGCCCGCGGCCCCCCATATGGGTGGTTCATGGGGTCGAGCGGTCGAGTACAGGTATTATCGGTTTATATATGGGTCATATATGGGTTATATATGAGATATTATATTCATTCTCTTCAAGATTAAATTACCTTTCCAACGATATATGACATGTATATGTATCTTCATAATTCATTACGCAATTCACCTAATCGGAAACAGCGGCTGCGGCAGCGAAAGTTTTTTTTATAATAGGAAGACTAATGATTAAAAACAATTTTTGCTTATCATTACATTAATAATATACTAATCTAATTGACCAAGACCATAAGTATTTTTATATATGATAAATGATAACTAAAAGTTTATTGACATTCCCAGGCAAAAAAGAATTTAAATGCTGCATATATGCTGATGCATATATGGTTGCTTGTATGGTTGCATTTATGGTCGGTAGCCATATATTCAGGCATAAATGTCGATATATATTCAACATATATGCAGACATTTATGGTTCGGTGTCATATATGCTACATATATGGCAACATATATAAATTTTTGCCTGGGTTATGTCAATAATATATCTTCTATACATGTGTAACTATTTTATATTGACATATGAATGAACTCGTACAACGTAATAACAAAAGTTGAAAAAACTAAAATCAATTGATGAGTTAGGAATATATCATTTTTCAAATTATTACTTTAGGTGATTGCATCAGTCATTAGCAGATTAAGATTGAGATATAGCAGTCATCGGCATTTTATGTTTCCATATAATTGAATCTATTGGATATAAAAATGTTTTTCGAAAATCTTTTTTTTATGATATATAAAAAACTCATAATATACAATAAATAAATGTTAACGATTCTTGTTCAAATTAAATCATTCTTAAAAATTTCGACAACTGGAACGTTCCGATGATTGGTGCAGTTACTTTATAAGAATTTCAACATTACAATCTGTAATTCATACTTTACTTTCGATGGAACGTTGTTTTTTCATTTGATTATTAACAAAATTTCGAAAAATTTGAATGATCTCTAGAAACCATTATTTTATTTTTATAACTTGATTAAGAAATAATTATGAAAAATAAAAAATAAATTATTATAAAACGCAAAATGATCTTCAAAATAAAAAAGCAATTAACTTAGTGTGTAGTATTATCAAAAACAAACGTTAAAAAAGTGAAAAAAATTGTTTTATTTTATATACGTAAATTGATAAATAACATCCATTTTTTACTCTCATCAATTTCTCATCAATCAATATAACAAAAATAATATTTAAAATAACAAATGTAACTGATCTAGCAATTGAGTTTATTCGAAAATATATAAATAATAAACAGAATTTAATTTTTATTTTTTGAATGTTAATAAAAATATTTGAAATTATAATTTACGTCATATCACAATATCATATTCTTGCAATAATAGGTATAGCGAGCGCACAAATTTTAATTCATAAAATAGGGGCACGTCGTACATTTAAATATATTTTTAGTCAAAGTAATAACAAAAACATTAATATTATTAAACTCCGTTCTCTAGTGAAAATTTTTTCTCATCTCAAGAAGATAAGCATTTTGTTCTTCTAATATAGTACGTGATACAGAAATTATTTGCATAAGAGATAAAAAAACGATGCGAAGACTGTACAAGTGATACCTCGAGTATCTAATCACTTAATCCATCTGCTCAACTTGATCGATATTATTTTGTGATAGAAACAAAACGCTATCATAAAATTTAACATACGACGCAATATTTTTCGCATTATTATTTACTTTGCAATTAAGTATTGTAAACATTAGCAAATCAATTTTTTTGCCTTAATTAAAGCAAGACATTAATGTAATAGAAAGCTTTCTCATTTTTCGTGACAATAGCTCTCTTTCATAATGTCAATCTTTAGACGGTAAAAACTTTTTTTTATTTCGAAAATATCGATACTTTCTATTGTAATTATATTAATTGAAAAAAAAACTGAACAATAAAATGAATGACTAAATATCTGATGTCAATGATGAAACGTTTTGCCAAAACAGCATTGATACACTTGTTTGATTACGTCAGAAAGAAAATCATTCATGCGATTGTATACTATTGTATTTACTAGCGTTACTAAAATTATATTACGCTCCAATGATTTGATAACTTTTTAGTTTAAATAAAAGATTCGTGGTAGCATTTTCATTCGCATTCAATATTCGCCATAGTCATGTTGTCCTACGTACTTCTTCTGGCTACAGCTTCTGCTGTCGTTTTTGGTGAGTTTAACTAAAGGCTTATACAACTTTACAATTTGAAATAACGTGTCTGATTTTATTTGAAATATTTAAATATTGAATTCTGAATTTTATTTAATTCTTCACTTTGATTTATTTTATCAAAAAATGGGCTGATAAAAAATGTTGTGACTTCTAGCATCTAACGAGCAAGGACGTATTGTCGGCGGTTCACGAGTGAGGATAGATGATTTCCCTTACCAAGTGTCAATATTTTTGAACGGCCGTCACAATTGCGGAGGATCGATTCTTAGCGAAAGACACATCCTCACTGCTGCGCACTGTGCAATCGACTATGGCCCAGGATCATTGAATATTTATTCGGGTATCAACAGCACAAACAACGTTTCATTTTCGGCTAGTCCATCGAAAGTTGTGAAAATTAGCGTGCACCCAAAATTTTCAGTTGGTAAATCGGGAATCATAAATGACATCGCGATGCTCGAAGTTTACCCGCCACTTAATCTGGGCATGACAAGGTATCCTATCAAGATAGGATATTTTACACCAGAGGAAGGTGACCTGCTGACCGTCACTGGATACGGTCAGACTGAGCACGGATATGCCAGTGGCCAGTTGTTGGGAGTTACTGTGGAAACTGTGAGCAAAGAAAGATGTAACGAATCTTATAAACCCTATGGGTACACCATTGGAGACGAATCATTCTGCGCGGGATACGACGAGGGCGGCAAGGATTCCTGCCAGGGTGACTCCGGTGGCCCAGTTGTTCACAACGGCAAACTGGTCGGCGTCGTGTCATGGGGAATTGGATGTGCAAAGCCAAAGATGTTTGGCATTTATACCAATGTTGCTAATTACCTCCAATGGATCAGACAAAATATGTACTAGAATTTAAACTAAAATCCGATAAATTACATTCTGACGTTGCATTAAATATGCAAAAAAAAATGTTCTCAAATAATAATAATTGTGTTTTAATAAGTCTTGCAAATGTAATTACATTAGATCAAATTAATTTAGTTCAATTAATTTGTAAATCAAATTTAAATTCGATTGAATGTCTATAGAATTAACAGATAATTATTATTGTACATTACTTGTTAATCGGTTGTTTATATTATCTGTAAAAAAAAACTGTTTTGTAAATACACTCATACGAAATGAAAATAGCCTGCTTCATTGAACGAGAAAATTAGACACGCCACAAGTTGCACATCTCATAACGATAAAAATAACGCAGAGTACGAAACGAGAGCATAGCGGTAAAAGAGTCAGGGAATAATTTACGAGAATGAATAGAATAAGAATATTGCGATTAAATTTCAAAGATGGATTGTGCATCGTGTTTCTGGTGGCCATTTTGCGTTTATGATCTCAAACAGAGAGTGGCCTTGACGAAAGGGGGTGAGTTTACGAGTCGACAGCACTCATAAAGAGCCATTCATTAATAGCTTTTACTACGCGAAAGTACCGGCCAACTATCGTCAAGATAAGAGATTACAAGATCTCTAATGTCATTGAGACAAGTTTATGCCGCTTTGATTAGCTCATTTAACAACATTGCGAATACATATCGATATATTCAAATCAAAAAATTAATTAAAATCAAGGTTGTAATTATGAACATTTTTCGATTCAAGTCTAAGGCTTTGATATTTTAATAATCATTTTTTTCTCCTGCTTAATTGCAACTGCACCTGGACATAAATTTAAGTATACAAATTACTTCATGAATATATATGTGTTGCTGAAATGAATGACAACTATCAAACGGCTGATGTAACATTGACAAGATCATAAGCAGAAAATAATACGATAAAATTGTATTCGATTACGATTTGTCATCCCGATTAAGCTATCTCTATAAATAAATCTGCTGTCGCTGTAACAGTGAATCCCACACTTTGTTGAAACTTGATCTTACGAACATGCGAAACAGAATATAAAATTCAACAATCGCCCTACGTCTGAATCATACAAAATGATCATTATTGTGGATATCGATTTCCGAGTGAGTATTTAAAAAATTATCACTCCATTCGAACAAATTAAAATGCAAAGAAAAAATTACGATCGAAATATTTTGGTAGGGTTGGAAAACATTTATTCGTAAAATTAGTCAGAAAGATAAAAAAAAAGGTACGAAAAATAACGATGAAAAATGAATTTCATTATTAATCAAGCCAAACGATACGAAGCTCAAAACACTGTGTCATTACTCACATAATAACACAAATGACTTTTTCAATTACGATTTCGATTAAAGTTATGAGAATCGTTTTCAGCACAAATGGCATTTGAATAACAACACGTAATGAAATTTTGGCCGGAGTTATTGCTTTATCCTTCAAAAAAAGCATGAATTTCAAACCTACTCTATCTGTCAGACTCGGTTGCGAGCAGAATAGAAATATATTTATTTATGAACGTTTTAATTAATCGCGCAAAATGCACGCAAAAGGTAAAACGCATGCTCACGTGAAAGAGATAGAGAAACAAAAGGGATGGCGTATCTTTCATTGCTTTTACACGCTCGCGAGCAACAGAGAGCATTGTATAGGGTGCGCGAGCTCGCTTGTGCGAAGGACGAGGGATGCTTGGGACGCGGGGGTGGCTTTTCGGTGCTCGGAATGGGGAATTGTAATGAGCAGCCCGACAGTTACAAATGACAGGACGGAATTCGCGAACAGCGGATGGTACCCGGTCTCTACATAAAGGCAGCCGCTCCAGCACAACACTCTAAGAAGTCCTTCTTTAAAGCTTTAATCTCGAGTTTGCAACGTTTTTTTTTTTTTTTGCCTCTGACATTTTATAAGATTTTGCGATTCCTTCATATTCTACATTTGTCCGCTGCATTCTTAATTGCACCCTATCCTTTTAATGCGATTTAATTTTTTATTGGAACTTGATTATAAACTTGTGACACAAAAAGGATATAATATGAAAATAATTCATCAAAATTTACTTATATGTTTATTACACATTATATATTATACATTTTTTTTCACTATTCAAATCGATTAAATGTTGACAAATTTTTAGCTGAAATGTTGTGACTGGAAATGAACAATTTGTAATTTGGATTCAGTGTAATTTGAAATGATTGAAACACTATTTTAAAGTTCACATGAATAAAAATTGAAAACGTCTCAAGTAATTAATTAGAATTCTCCTCTCGGGATCTTTCAATTGAATAGATCCTTCGTTGAATAATGCGATATAATTTATATCGTTTTCAATACATTATGCATGAATCTTATTAACGCTCTATAAATCTTGAAAGGATAAATGGGGTGAACTCGTCCGGTAAAAGTTTACTTAATATTCCTGCATCCGTCCAACTCTCCGAGAAGCGGGCAAAAGTTTTCAATGACAAAAATTTTCTTCTGAACAATGTTATCCGCTGGGCATTTGATATTGCAAACAACCATCTCATATGGTTTTCATTTGCGAAAATATATATACGTTTCCTCCTATTCCAAGCGATCCTTCTTACTTTAAGGAAGCCAGGGGATTTAGAGGACACGCCTCATCCCCTTCGGCATCCGGTTTTTCCGAGCTTTTTGCGGCAAGCAGTAGCAGCCTTATAGCAAAGCTTCTCGCTCTCACCCATTTTCTTTATTACATTCCTTATTTCCTATCCACCAGCCTCTGTAACTGTAATACAAATTCCTATTGTGATTTATGTCAGTATCAATGGCGACTACCACTTTCCTTTCTTATCTCCAAAGAAAAACGAACGCATCAGCAAAATCTCGACAAATATTATTTGTTTATTTCTACCAAAACATGTCATATTCGTTTATTCTCCTTTCCTTGAAAAAAGAAGGAAAAAGAAGCGGCGTAAATTTCAAAGCACCAATTGCAGAAATGGCAGTCGAATTTCGCCAAGGCTTTTTTCACATTGAAAAAATGCGGGTCGATAAAAAAATGCCATTAATAGTAATCGAGATATGTATTTACTTTGTGTAACGTGACTTGCGACAACATTCGGTTATAAAGGTGATTAATGGACTCGAGTCACTATCCATTCAGAAATGTTCTTGTTGGCAACCAGAATAACAAAGTGCCGTGCCCTTTTGCTCTCAGGCTTATGGTTTCTAAGCCCTTGTCTCTATTCCAACGTATAAGTGAAGTACGAGAGTAATTTGCAATTTCCTATTCTCGTTACGTAATTTACGAATAATAACTAATCAAACAATAAAAACGAACAAAATTCTGGACAATACAATTTTAAAGATCAATTCTTTATGAATTTCTTCATTCTAAATTATTTAAAATTAACTAAAGCCATTTCTTTCAAGATTCGGATGTGATAAAAAAAGTTTTAATAACTGGGATCGAAACAAAGTTGCCTTTGAAGTTTGAATCTCTTTTTTCTATTTTTATTATTATTATTATTATTTTTTTTTCGACTAGAATATTTTTAATTTGAACATACCTGTTTATTCGAAAAAAATCTATTACTTAAGAAATAAGAGGTTAACTGAGGAAATTTTAGTTTCACATTTCCTAAGCATGGCTAAGCAAATTTCAAAGGAGTTGCAAAAAACGTAAGATTCATTTGAAACACAGGGGCAGTGGATTATATAATGTCAAATGTCAAAGACTGATAACACATAGTGCGAAATAATATATCTTGGCTGTTTGTTGTTACTTTTTTATCTAGCAATTCTTCGTGCTTTAGAATTTCTTTGCCAAATCTCCATGGAGTAAACCTCCATGTCGTTTATTCTGAATCGAATCCGGGATTCACTAACATGTCACCGCTTACTGTTCCCCTGAGATATCAAAGACTATTTCGCGTCTTTTTACGGACTTTTCACAAAAGAATTGAAGTCCCTTAAGCTCGTGGAGATCAGTCCGTACACTGTGTCCCAAGAAACATAAGAATTATTGTTAAGTAATGATAGTCAGTGAACACGTAATTGGCATCAGAGAGAAGTTCTAACGTGAAATTGGCGAGAACTGAATTATTGACAGGCGCGAAGTCAACTAAACATCGATAAACGGAATGATGGTCATAAATCGCAACGTTTAAACTGAGATTATGAAAACGTGAAAAATGGGCAAACGAAATTGATGTATAGATGGGAAGCTGGGATGCAAGAGCAACGAAATGATGTTGCAAATTTATTTCAAACTCATTCCGTACACGGTCAGTTATAAGAAGTATTAATTCGTAAGATTTGTATTAAATATTACTAT
>JAAMPD010003034.1:0-11699 GCA_025266255.1 Trissolcus basalis
CTCGCCGAACAAAAGTTGAAATTTGAAAATTATGAAATTTTTTCTAAAAATACTTCTCAAATCAAATTTCTAAGTAACCTATTTTAATTCTGTGATGCTAAAGAATAACCATGTATAATTTTATTCCGACTATATCGTTTAGTTTGAGAGTTTTTCGCTGACAAACAAACAAACAAACAATCAAACAAACAAACAAGCATATTTTCATTTTTATATATTAGTAAGGATAGTAAGGACTAGTAAGGATATTCTAGCTAAATTGGAATAACAAACATGACCTACTTTTAATTTCTCAAACGAATGGGGAACTTCGCGATCTACGTCGTTTTTGAATTGTTTCAGCAGACATATATACATTTCGTCAATCAGAGCTTTTCGATCATGCTTTTTCAGCTCGTCCACAACGCGATCCATGATGTCGAAATATTTCTGCTGGAATTTTCCGACATAATTCTCTTTGTACTTGTAGTGTTTCAATAACGTTTCTGGTTGATAGAGATTTCTATTACAGACAACTAAGTAGCAATAAGCTCGAAACAGAATTGGTAAAATGATTTTTGTATGGTTTTCAGTTTCTGTTGAGTTAGGATCTGGAAGAAATGAATTTTTTTTTTATTTTTGTTGCTGAAATTATGAAAGTTTGATTTTTTAAGGAAAAGAAAATTTTTACCTGTTATTAACGTGTCAACAAACAGATATCCGTCAACAAATTGCGATAATAGTTCTGCAAAATGTTCGTCCTTAATAAAATGAATCTGCCTTTTTGCAACATCACAGGCGAGTTTAAAAACTTCCCTCTTCAGATCCCAACCATAAATCTAAAGAAATTGTTAGATTAAACCAAAAATTAATTGAGAGTTTTGTTACTTCCACTTTTAATTTGACATTTCGAAAAATTATACCTCATTTGGATCGTCAAGAATAATTTTGACAAACTGAACGAAATTCGCAACTTCTCTTTTGACTCTCTTGTCACGTTCGCCCAACTCAGATTCGCTCAGTTCTCCAAATTCTATATTGGATTCTTCCTCAGTCCTCCGAAACAGAGACTTTGCCATAATTTTTGCAATATATTTTATTATCAATCTGGCGTATTGTGTTTGACTAAAAAAACATTAATTTATTGATTTTGTATAAAAATGAATCAAACTTACATAAAAGAAATAACATGTTTTCACTCACTCTTGAAAATTCATTGCAAAGGATCGAGCAGTTTCAATCAAGTAATTGAATTCGAACCTTGCGAGAGTATTGAAATTGTAATAACAAATGAGGGCGTATATTCGTTTCGTTGTTGTGTATAAATCATCCAAAACGTCACACGACAGGGTTCTCTGTTCATCAGAGCTTTTTTTTATCAACGCAGAGTAACCGAGAAAATTTTCCAATTGCTCGTTGCATAAGTCAGTTATCTGTACTTCGTATTCATCCAAAGCTCCAAAACTGTACAGTGTTTTGCTTATATCATTTAGCAAAACATCGTCCAACTCAGTTTTTAACAAGTTGTAAAGCACATTGAACAACGGCTCGGCAAGTTCATTTTGTTCCAGAAGGTTAACGTCGAAGTATCTGGGAATGTTGACCAAGTTTGCAAGTACTTTCAGATTGTCTGCCTCTGAGTATTTTTTAATCAGATCTGTTATCACCGGGCCGAAGGTAGTGGTGATTCGAGTTGTTTGATTCTTCACTGTATAAGTCATCTCTAGAGTTTTAGTATCACCTGAAAGAAAAAAGATAATGGTGAAAATTTATTGACAATGAAAAATATATATTTGGTATAAAAAATATATGCATTTTTGCTTAAAATGAAGTATATGAAATATGGCAATACGTTCAACAGTAGCTTGTTCTATGCAATTGACAATCAGGTTGACCATGAGCACATAATCAGACTCATCGACCAGAACATCAGAGACCAAAATTTCAACCATGGTGTCCCAATCGAGCAGTGCCTCGTTGATCTGAATCATAACGTTTGCCAGCCGGGCCATGCTCGCAGGTTCGGTTTCGTTGTAGAACTGAATCATGTTGCTCAACACCGTCTTCGTGTCCGTGCCTTCTTCCATAATCTGGTCGTTCA
The DNA here is from genome assembly GCA_025266255.1 of Trissolcus basalis. NCBI lineage: Eukaryota > Metazoa > Arthropoda > Insecta > Hymenoptera > Scelionidae > Trissolcus > Trissolcus basalis. The sequence goes on from JAAMPD010003034.1 coordinate 2,081, forward strand.
CATAGTGTCCTGCAGCTCGTGCAATCTCAGGATTCAGGTCGTAGATTTTGTAGTAAACTATCAACTCGATATCAGTCATGATTTCTGCTACTTTCGGATGCTGTTTGCAGATTCTTATAATATTGATGGCCGTTGGTGAGGCACTGGTTTCGTTCAAACTGTCACCAGCAACCATGTAGGCAATATGAACGAAGTTCTCGGTCTTATGTGTGTCGTGTGTCTCGAAAACTTTCAACAGTCCTTGCAATGTGATTTTTCTCACCTCGCTGACTTTGTGAAAAAATAACGTTTTTTCAACTAAAAAAAGCAATCATTACAATTATGACAAATAAAAGAATCCATTGTTTAAACTTGTTTAAGCATTGGTTTCTGTTTTTTATTACAGTTTCTTGGGTGTAAATCTTCATCAAGTAATGAAGGCATCATGAAAATCCATTTCGCATACTCCTCGGCAAAAATCAAGTCCAGTTCATTGCAGTTGAGCCATATCTTTTTCCTGAAAACCTTGTTTAGTACTTCGTTGAAGATCTCTCGTAATATCAGTCTGCTCAAGCCTCGGATCAAAAGACCAGTTGCAATAGATAAAGCTGAAAAAATATTCGAATAATACCAAGTTGGTTAAATATTAGTAACAAGTAATTCTACAATAATTACCCATCGACGTCGAAGTGATGAAAAAATTCATAAGAGATGTTCCAGACGAATTCTTATGATCCGAGATGTCGATCAAGAGTTTTAAAATTGGTTCTCTTAAGTACTGGAGACAAAAGTGCAAGTCACACTTTTGGACAAACATGCACCAAAATTTGTTGAGAGTTTCCAAATAGTCGTTACGCTCTTTTTTCGATCGCAGAACTGGGTGATCGAGTTTCGGCTAGATGGATTCAATTTAATTTGAAACTTTCTATTCTTTTTTATTTTCTACAATTTTCGGATACTTGGTTTTTGCTTACAGATTGCATGTACTTCTTATGCATCCACTGAACTATCTTTTCTGTGTCAACTTCTTTGTCCTTGTTTAGCATCTTTCGCGCCAGCTCGTAATTAAAAAGTTCACCCTCGCAACCGCAACAAGAAATAATAAACTGTAATAAAATCATGACCGAATCACTTTTCCTCATTGTGTTGTGGTCCTCATCACCGGTCTCTGCACCGAACTCATAAAACTTGATCCACCCATCGATAACCAACTGCAAAACGAGGAAGAATATTTAACATTTCTGTTTCATTTTTATTCTTTAATTCATTCAACTAAAAAAGTTTAAAAATTACATCGACGGGATAATCAAGGTTAATTATCAAGTGGAATAGATCAGCTTCTTTTTTTTCGTAGTAAAATTCAATCTCTTTAGCCATGACTTCCATCTGATCACTAAAAATCAACATTATAATATTAGAAATATTTCAATATTTTATAAACATGATTAAATAATTTTCAGTTAATTATTTTACATTGAGTAACTTGGTGTGATGCTTTTTCGATTTCTACCAGATGATGAAACTGAGCTTGCTGGAGATACTGGAGAGTAGTTTGGTACTGCTAATGTTAAATTAATTCATTATTATTTGATTGGTAGTAAAATAGGTGATTCAGTTATAATATTATTTATAAAACAAAGTAATCACAATTTTTTCTTGGTCGCCCCCTTTTTTTGACAGGATCTGGAGTTCGAAAAGAGCTCGAAGAAAATGACCTCACGCTCCTGGTTTTATTTGGCGTGCTTTCTCTACTAGACCGAGAAGAAACTGAGGATGGCGAAGCCAATACTCTTGACCTTGGTGTTGCTTCTCTCGTTTTCCAAGAAGTTGGCAAAGAAGTAGTTCTAAAAATTTAATCAATGTTTATTAAATCCTTGTTGTTTTATTCTGAACATAAAAAAATGTTGAATCAAATTCTTACTTGTCATCGTCAGAACTTCTTGGTGTCACGGCCATACGGGGCGAATTTGGATCAACATTACTTTGAGATTTTGATGATACAGCTGGGATGCCAGACTTTGGCATGAAAATTGACCTACACAATTACCCAAATTTTGTTTAAGATAAAAACAAATTCGTAGATTCAAATGTTTTTAAAATGATCAATTTTTAAGATTTTTTTAAGTTTGTATTTATACCCGACAGAAGATGTTTGAGTCACATTTCCAGGAAGCAAATTTTGTTCTTCAGAAGTTTGGGATTCAGAAGACGAAGAAATGGGGAGTCTCGACTTAGATTGCAGACTTAAACTAAAAATTAAACAATTTTAGAAATCACAACAATTGGAATTCGGAACTATTTATTTTTTGCATTTGATTATTATGATTTTCTTTTTTTTTTTTGTTACTTACGATTGCATTTTTAATGCTGATTCTTCAACATCGTCGCTGGGAGGATTTGAATCCTCATCCATTTTTGTTCCTTCTGAGGACATTGGAGAACTTGAGTCTTTATCCATTTTTATTCAATTTGACGATGTCAACAATACGGTAGCCGTTTGAAAACTAACTGAAAAATTGTTTACACGTTGTTACCAGATACTTGATTCATCCCTACCACTTCAACCAAGAAAAAATTATCGTACAACTTTACCTTACGACATTTTTACAAAATTATCGTTGCAAAATAACGAGTGAAATTGTTTAAAAGATAAGGAATTGAGATTGGCTACGTGGTTTTGTTATTGTTTTGATAAATTCTTGTAGATTGATTCAAATAAAGTAAATTTTTGGGGATGGAAGATGGAAGGGGGAATAGACGAAGGGGTGTGTTCGTGTGTTTATAGTTTGTATTACCAACCGTTTTTTCTTCTAAATTCTGAATAAGTTTTTTGCACTGACAGAAAATGAATTGATTTAAATGTTTTTCTATGTACATTTATTGATCCACTTTACAAACGAAGGTGACAATAAGACATTTTACATTTCATATGTAAATTAATTACATCAAAATAAAAACGATGTATTTATGTACAATAATAATAAAAAAGATCCCAGTACAATTCGCAACTCTACTTCTGTTTTGGAAGGAATCGATCCAACACTCCGAATTTTTCTTGCTGTTTCTTCTTCTTCTCCAGCACCTCTTGTTTTTTGATCTTCTGCATTTTGTCAATAGCTTCCTAATGAAAGAACAACACAAAAAAGAATTAATAAAAACATGACTTTCACTATTTTCGTTCAGTAAAAAATATTAAAATTGTAATTACTCTTCTAGCCAAGTCCTTGAGGATTTTCTTCGACTTGATAACTTTAGCAGTACCACCTTTTCCTTTCGCCTTTGACTTTCTTGGTTTGAAGTCAACTTTCTTCGGTTTGATGTGCTAAAAAAATAAACCAAAATTAGTATAAACTCCAAAATTACAACTGAAAAAGAAAATACAATTGAAGATATTTACTATAAGACTTGATTTGGCTTCCAATTTATTTTGCAACGATGGCACGTCAACCTCAGTGATACTGAATGGATCCAAAGTGATGAGTTCTGGTTGAATCTTGTCAAGCAATGCTTTGACCTCGGCCTCTCGTCTTTGTGATTTCGTTTGGAATGGATTGATAACCATGGCATCGAAATTGGCTTCAGCACTTCCTGGCACAAGTAAAGACGAGTATCCTTTCAAGCTACCGATTCCCAGGACGTCTTCAAACGGACAGAACTGCATGTCCGAGATTGGCCAGTTCGTTACATGTCGAGTGTATGCTTTCAGAGAACTTTCGTCGCTTCTACAATCGAAGGGAACAATTAATAACTTTGAAAAAAATTGAGCACTTTCCAGATGAACGAAAAAATACAAACCTATAAACTTGAACGACGTTGCCCATGCTGACTCCCAGCAAACCTCTTTGACTGTAAGACATGTTATCCACTGCTGAAGACAGCACAGCAATGTTAAGAGGACCAGACAGGTTTCGCAAATCCCAAACTTTGACCGATCGGTCTGGACAACTGGTCGCCATCAGAGTTCCATTTGGATGCGTGGCTATTGAACTAACAACATTATGATGACACAACATCTTTGCAAGTGGTTTCTCGCTGTTTGGGGACCACATTGATACAACTCCTTTGGAATCTCCAACGCAGAGCAAAGCGTTAGCTGGATTTTGCGTCATCACCTAAAAATTAATACCAAATTCATCAAGATAAATGATTAACTTCGATTAATTAGATATATTTTTGTTTTATCTTTTGTTTTTACATTTATCCTTCCTAGTCGGGTGTCAACCCTTTTAACAAACTGTCCAATGGAGACATCTAGCCAAGTTAGAATACCCTCAGAACTGGCACCAGCGAGCAGAAAATGGTAAGGCAGGAATTCAAGTTTGTTCACTTGGTTCATTCTTTTGAGGCAATGGAGTTCGATCCCCTGGTTGTCGTAGATGTAAACCCAGTTCTTCTGAGCGACAGCGAACATGGTTTCAATGTGGAGCCAACTGACGTCATGAATAGATTCCATCACGTTGATCTCACAAGCGAGCTTTTTCGTCACCCAGTCGAAAGCTGCAACGTGACCTTTGGTCCCAGCCAGGAGCAGGTGTCTACCATTTCTACTAAAATCTAAATGGTAAGGGCCAAAATCCAAATCCAAGTTGAACTGTTTCGCTGCACTTGCAATGTCCACGCTTGAGGCAATTTGTTTCTGTTTGAACTGAGTTGATGTTTCGCCTGCTTCCGTTTCGATAAACCCGCTCTCCTCAGTTAGAAGAATTTCATTTCGCGCCGCCTGTTCTGCTATCTTTTCTTTCATCCTCTCTTTGTTTCGAATCTTCTCTCGTAGGGTTTTGGTTTTGATGGCTTTTAAATTTATCCCTCGGCCTTTCTCGTACTTCTTCACTTTTTTCGGATCAACCGGGGCTTTGCCAGGGAATTTGGGAGCTTTTCTCAACGGGTTGGTCTCGGGTACAACCTCGTCTTCATTTTCTGTTTGGTCGTTCGTCAGTTTCACTTTGCTTAGATCCATCTTTTTCTTTTTTTTAGCAGCGCGTTTTTTCTTGCCAGAAGTCTTTTCTTGGTTTGTCTGATTCTGCTTCTGATTGACTGGAGTTGAAACTTTATTTTCATTTTTGACTACAGCAGGCGTCGATTGTGGAACTAATGTTTTTTCTTGGTTCTCCAACTTGGCTGCAGCATTATTTTTTTATTTTTTGCTTTTACTTTTGTTGGTTTTACAACCGTTGATTCAGAGATTTCATTTTCTTGGTTTTCTAATTTGACAATCTTTTTCTTTTTCAATTCGGTAGTTATTTTTAAATCACTAGTCGTTTTTAAATCACCAGTCTTTTTTAATTCACTAGGAATAGACTTGGATATCTTACTTTCTTTTTTCTTCAACGTGGCTTTCTGAACCTTTCCTACTTTCTGAACTTTTCCTGAATGCATTTTCTTCTTCTTTCCTTCAACAGGCGATTTAGAACCTTTTTCTAAAACAAGAAAACATTGATATAAAACCGGTTTAAACACGAAATTAAAACGTGTCATCATTATCCATTAACTTTTATCAAATATTACTAACCTTTTTTAATGTTCTTCATCTTACTTTTATCTCAAAACGTTTAGTTATAAACACCTTTTGAACTAAAACAAATCATTTATTTATAACCTACAAAAAACAAAGTTTTTGACATCTAACCTCAAATCAACAACAATAAATTACCACTCGTGACAGTTTTTCCTTTCGTTTGTGTTTTCTTTTTTGTAATCCAAACTATCAAAACAACAAACAAACACTTTTCATTATCGCAAATGAAATTTTAATGAAAACAAAACCGCGTGTTTTGTATGGTGTGAGTTGAATTAAACGAAGTGTCGCTGCGCCCCCTGTTTTACTATCGAACACACAGCGCGGTGTTTAAACTTGTGACTGAATGTTGTAGGTTAATGAAAAACCTACAGTTTTGTTAGAAAAAAACGGCCAGACAAAAAACGTAAGCAACAGAGATAGTGACAAAAGGGATAAATAATGATTTCTGGTGTTGAAATTCGTAGATTGTTAATGGTTCAAGTGTAGTGGCAAGTGAAATTGTGGAAATAGGTTAGGTCAGTATTTCGGTGTGCCTACGCAGGCACAAACCGGTACTTCGAAATTCAAACTCGTTCGAGAAACAAACAATTTAACAAGTAAACAAAATACGACAATCGAGCGAAGATGATTTTCACACTCTTCTACGTGCTGCATAGCTTTGGCCAGTACCTCATAGACAAGCTGCAAGACACAGTTTTCGAGGTTGAAACGGCAGATGTCGAGGAAGAAATAGCAGTTTTCGAGGAAGAAACTGTAGTTGTCGAGGAACAAAGAGGACCGAGAGACAATGTTTATCGGAGGAATTCCGCCTCCTCCGATGAAGAAGAAAAGATCAAATTCACACCAACAGCAAAGTGTCCAAAGATATCGGGCAGTAGAAAGAATCCTACGTCAACCAGAATTAAACGTTCACAAGGTAAAAAACCGTTACTTTTAACTTCAATTTTACATTTGTTTTGTCATTGTTTACAAATTTTAAATTGATTCTCAGTTGAGTCGAATTAATCAATTTGGTTTCTTTAAAATGTTTTGATTGATTTTGATTTTTATCTGTCGATTGTTATTGTTTGTTATTATTTCATTGATCATTGTTATTGTTGTAGGTTGTGGAATTTGGTTGCGCCAATTTGAGGTTTTCAAAGAACGTGAAAAATGCTTGGACAGTTCGTAATGCAATTTTTGTCGACTTGGATACAAAAGTGCTGGAAGAGAACAAACAAAAAATCGAGCCACGATGGAGTGACTACAATTGTCTACGAGAAAATCCTTTGGAAATGGCTATTTACAAAGGAAGTGTGACCGAATATAACAAAGTACTAGAAGACACTGATGCTGTAGTTTGTATAGAGCTGTAAGAATGTTTTTCATAAATTATTTTGAATGATTTACTTTTTTTTTGTTTCGTATTTATTTGATTGAATATTCAATGAGGACGTTTGTTTTCAGGATTGAGCATTTATATATGCCCGATGTCGAGCTCATGACAACAAACATATTTCAAAACATTCAACCGAAAGTTGTGGTTATCACAACACCGAACAAGGATTTCAATGTTGTTTTTAAAATGAAGGAAACGGAGATGCGCCACTGGGACCACAAGTTCGAATGGACTAGAAAAGAATTCAATAACTGGTAAAATAAATGATGACCAGATTATTATCGACGTAATGTTAATGAACAAATAAGTAAATTAATGAATGGAATTGTTCTATTATAGGGCTGATCAAGTGGTACGAAAATATCCCGCGTACCAAGTGGAAACAGAAACTATAGTCGATGGTCCTGCTGGAACACAATATTTGGGTGGTTCTTCCCAGATGGCTGTTTTCAGAAGAACTAACGACTATAAGAATTCAGTGACAGCCCCACAAGGAGAGTACACGCTCATCAAACAAGTCGTAAACTTCCCTTACTTTAGCGAGAATCTTTTCTGCGAATACGTTTTTGACTTCATCGAAAAATTGCAATATGAAATGGAAGCTTGTGGCAGACAACCAACTTTCATTGTCAATGCTGAACAAAGATCTAACAATGTCAGGAAAATCCAGTACCATCCGGTCGATTTTTATGAATTCAAGTCTGGAATTGAACACAAGATCTCGAACGCAAGGATAAGGAACTTTTTCCAAATGATGGGTAAATGATAAATATCAGTAACAATATCTTTCAATAAAAAATTAATTACAAAATGTATTTTAATACAATTTTTATTTTTCAGACATTGAAATAATGTGGAGACCAAACTTGAAAGAAATTCTGTTTCCATTTGTCGAAGAAGGTGTAAATGGGGAAGAAGGTACAAATGAGGAAGAAAGTCCAAATTTGGAAGAAGTTGTGAATGCGGAAGAAGGTGTAAATGTCGAAGAAGATGCAAATGAAGAACGACGATTGATAATCTTTGAGCAACCGCGAGAACGAGAAGAGCAATGGGATGACACTGCTGATGACCAATGGAATGTGGATTACACTCAGATGCAACTACCTCGAGAAATGTATTCAGACGACGGTTATATTGATGAGGGAGAAGGGGATTTCGATTATGTTATAGCTGAGGAGCCAGTACAATCTGTAGGAGATCCTATAGGAATGGGTAAAACTCAAATGACAATTTAAATCATCCTTAAGTTTCTAACAATGTTTAAACCATTTTAATGAAGATTTCCGATTTCAGTTTCCCCAGCCATGGATGATGGTTCCCGTCTTCATAAATCCGCCAGACTGAAACGAACATTCTCGTTGGAGAAGGTCAACGAAAGTCTGCCAAGCATCTACAGTTTCAACTTGGAAAAATCTTCCGAGCGAACCCACACTTCTAACGAGGTCAATCCCTTTTTGCAACCAATAACAACTCCGTCTCCAGCACAAAAGAAGCCTCGCTTGAAGGACCTAGAAGGGTTCAGTTTCCGAGATGCTATCGAGCAGTACAACCAGAGGAACGGTATTCCTCCTTTCGTTCTGTCCAGCCCCAAACAATCAAGTACACCCAAGGCATTTCGACTAGTCAAGGAAACGGAATCTCCGATAAAAAACGGCGATTGTTCTACGAGGTCCAACAAAAGTTCAGATTCCATTAACTTTCAGGATCATCAGGATTTATCATTTGATAACGATCACAAGGTGGCAAGTTCCTTTTACGAAAGCGCAATGGAGGAAACTCTACAGTCAGATCAACTAGATTTGGATGATCTGGACTCAAATGCCACCTTCCAATCTTGATTTGGACTTCAACGCTCAAACAACTTGCACAAACCAAACGAGTATTACATTATTATTCTTTATATATATATTTAAATCTTTATATATTTAAATAGTAAGACGAAATTACGATTAACTTTTTTATTATAAGCAACGAATATAGTTTTTACTTCGTAATAGGAAAAAAATATATGTGCCTTCTCAAAATGTCAGCGAAGGCAAAACGGTTGAAGTTCTAAGAAAAATACATATATTTTTTGAACAATATCTGTTTTCATTTTTTTAACTTGTACTTGAATTAAGAGTCTTTTAATTCAGTTTTGAAATCAAAGCCGAGTTTTCTTTATCTCACAATATATTGGAATGAATTACAGAGTAATATATAATAGCTTACATATGTTGTTTTTTTTTCTTGGGATACATCAATCATAAGCTCCAGCGATTGGTTTGCGAGTCCCATTTATGTCGATTTGTATATATGTATTTACACAAGTGTTTTTCATTTTTTTGTCGATTCACATCTTCAGCGATAACACAATCTAAAAAAACGACAACTCACAAAATAAATAAGTTAAAAACGAAAAATGAACAAATTCAACTAATTAGATTTGAGCGTAACAACTGGCGCCACCACCGACGATGGCACGAATCTCAACAGATTGTTCTTAAGTTGCTTCTTCTTTTAGCGTGACTAAGTCTGTGGCAAATTGGAATAACAAGTTAACTGACATGAACCTTATTTCGAAAAAAATAAGATCAAAGTTTTCATACCCAAAATTCTCTATCAATAAGGAAATTAGTTTTTTTTGCTAGAACAATGTTCAGTCATACCAAGAGACCCCAAAAAACATAAAATCAATAATTTTATGCATGACGGACAAAAGTTACACTTAACTGGTTATGGCTCAATTCATGTCACTTATCTTG
>JAAMPD010003035.1:0-11694 GCA_025266255.1 Trissolcus basalis
ACTAGAACTAAAAAAAATAAAAAAAAAAAAAAAAAAAAAAATAATCCTAACAGAAAATTTGAGTTCGAACTCAAATTTTAATTCATTTTCAGCACTAAAAGAACCTAACTTTTTCATGTTCACAGAATTAGGTTATTTCAACACTAAAAATGTATGAAAATTTTAGTTTAAATTAAAATTTTCTCTGTAAATCTGAATAAGTGGAATTCACTCCACTTATTGGGAGTGAATTTCACTTTTTCAGATTTACAGAGTTCTGTTTGCATATTTCAGACTATTTCAGGATATATATTTTTTTTTAGTCTGAAACATTCGGAACTTTAAACCAGGGGTGGTAAAACTATATAGATTAGTTATATTTCATCTATTCGGCGGAGTTTGGATATCGCCGTTTTAATTAGTTTTCATTCAATGAAAGAAAAATATCTTTTCATTGCATTTATTTCGACAAGAACGTACGCAAATATGCAAAACACGCAGTATTCGTCTTTTGTTTAGAGTCTTCATATTCTACCCTAGTAAAAAGGGAAATATAATGCAAATAAATTGTCAATATAATGGTAATATATTAATAGAAAACGTATATCTTCATCATAATGAGCATATATGTGTTCTATATATGCTCATTGTATTGATTCTATATTGGCTTTATATTGTGAAACATTGACCGTTTAAAATATAGAGAATTTAAAGACTGAAAAAACATAGATAATTGATGAATTTATATAAGAAAATCAATGAAATAAATGAATGCATCAATTGTAAATTCAAACAGGTCCCTTCCACTTTGAAGAACAAATTAATAAACAGCACCCTGCTTAAATACTCTTTGAATTCCTCTGTGTCAGAGTATCCCCAGTTAGGTATCTCTTCTGATTCTGGATGCTGAGGTCGGATGGGTCGCCAACCCTCGTAGTGCTGTACTAATGCATGTAATTGCAGCTAACCTCATTAAACCCGCCGACTGATGCCACTCGCTCAAATTGCGACCCTCTTCAGCTCTGGTATGTCTCGTTTTCCATGCACACGCTGTCCCGATTCCGTTGTCGTTCCCCCGCGACGAACGACTAATCTACAACAATTATCAGAGACAGATCAGATGATTTCAATCGCATAATCAGAACTTTTTGAAAGAGAATAAAAGATAATACGTGTCTGATGAAGTCGTTATGACGTAATAATTAGGTTTCGATACAGGTATGATTTCGGATGGATTTTTTGATGGGGATCCGGAATTATCCTTAGAGGATTGTCGCCGACGTACGACAACAGGCGAGATAGGGAAATTGAGAATGCTAATTTGGTTAGGTATTCCCCCATAAGATGCCCGGAAAACAAGAGGCGGATTAGATAGGTGATGTTGAATTGAGTGTTTAAGTGACTGGAAGTTCAATTCCTATTTGGTTTCATTTTACGTTTCTATTAATCCTCATTATTTCATCTTTCCACATTGTTCATCTCAACTTTAGTGCTCATTTTCTGCTATATCATTTTTCACTCATTTTGATAGAAAAATCATTCAATGTTTTTTTTTTCCCCTTCTTTTTTTGATTTATACTCTTCTCAAATTATGTAACAGATCAACGCAAATTGAAGACGTTAGTGTGATTTATATTTCAGATTGATAATGTCAAAACTTTAATTTCAGAAACGCATAAAACAATACCTTACTTCAAGATTCAACCTGGCTTCTGCACAAAAAACAAAAATAGACTTTAAAACGTCGAAAATATTCATCCTTCGCGTTTCATCCCAAATAATCAAAATGACCATATACTTTTTTTGTATATTCAATTAACTAATTGTCAGCAGTAGCTCTCTACTACCTATTATTTTTAAGTATATACACCGATGAAAAAGCTTTCTTTCGTGCCACTTTTTAATTTACTTCTCTCTGTTTCACGCAATTAAGAACAAATACCTTTGGCTAAGATTGCCACCAGCTCAAGCAATTATAACCCATGTATGCACAACATTACCGTATTCATAAGTTGTATCAAACCCAAAAACACCATACACTTTCTTGATTTTGCTCCCCTATTCACACTCAAGTGGGCCTCATTTAGTGTGCTAAATATGCGCCTTCTTTTATTAATATCATTGTTTTTGTTGCATGTATAAAAACAAAATAAACTCAAACGCATGAATCACCAAGATTGTTCTTTTGATTTGAAGAGATGTTATACTCTTAAAATGTTCTTTTACGCAAACTAAATTCTTGAAAAATTGCCGCAACGCATGTGTAACGTGATGATTGGAAGCCAAGTTCCTCAGACTTATAATGACGTTTTTCGCGCATTAATTCAAGTACACGTTTATCGCAAAACCTTTTTTCGGTTTATGATTGAAACAAAGCAATCATATTTTTTGTAAAGCCATTTAGAGCTTTCTTTTCGTTTATTCTTTTTTTTTTATTTACCTAAAAATTTGAAAAGTCATCAAAGTTACATTCAATATTTTTTCATCTGTGTCTGTTACTTTAACGATTTTCATTTTTTTTTTTTTGGCGTGCTTTGATAGTGCTCTTTTACCTTTACCCTGTTTATGTGCTACTTGGGGCTACAAAAGTCATTTGTATGTAGAGATTTCCTTTGCTCGGACAAAATAAACAATTAATTACAGATACATCCGAGAATGAGATGGAAATACACTATAGAGGTTTAAACTTGTAACTTGGACGGCGTCTTCCAAGAGGGCCCACGAGTATAGTAAGAATTCTACTGTACAAAACTGAATGAGCCTCGCAGCTGCTGCATTCCAACGCGCGTCGCCACCGAAAGCGTTCTTGTCTTTTTATCGTCCGTCATTATTTGTTCTTCGTTTTCTTGTCCGCAAAGTCATTGACAACTTTTCGCTAGAATATTCTAATTAAAAGTTTCTGTATTATAACTATTATACATATATATATATATTTATTATTATTATTATCATTATTGTTATTATTTAACACGTTTTATTTGATATTTTGGGCTCTATTCGTATCATGTGCACGCATTTTTACAAGAATAATTTAACACTGATTATCAACTATACAAAGTGTCTCTTGAATTGCAACAAAAGGTTAAACTCTTGAGGAACCGCAAAATTTCTTAATGAGAGTAACCCTAGGTTTTACCGTGGAAAAGAACGCATTGTTGCGATTTGTTGGTGTCTTTTTTGTAATGATACCCACATTGTTAGAGATGTAAAAGAGTTAAAACAACTTGTGGGCGAGGCAAAGAAAGTTAAAAAAGGATGTCAACATAGGGGGATGTTTGTTTCGAGTGGATCCCTGGCGCATTTTTCTTCGCACTTAGCAACATCGGCGCGCACATACAAAATTAATTAAAGTCAGTGGAGAATCCTCTCTCGGTGTCTGTTTGTTTCTTTTATCTTTGCGCATGCTGCGCACAATGATGAAGAAGGAGGCAAAAGAGCGGCGCGCATCTCTCGGTAATTGTCGCGTCTGCGCTCTCACCCCTGTCTCGTACTAACTCGCGAGCGCCGTCTTGTTAAGGATTAATCACTTTCTAGCCAGTGAAACGGATAGTTTGCTGCATTTCGGTAAAGGAGGCGGCGCTGACTCGCGTTAATTATATTTTTTAATTGTACGCAAACATCACTGCCGGCAGTTTTCATGGTCCTGAGCATCTCAACAGGCTAACACGTAATCGAGAAAAAATAACATCGTTACTAACTTTGATGGTAGCTCTCGCTCTTATTCCTTCATTAAACCGTTTTTATAATTCAATTAATAAAATGATGTTTTATATACATTTTTTTAATTTGTGTGCAAATGTCGATTACACACACACACGAGTATATATATATATATATATGTATGTATTATATATAAAAATTAGATAAAAAGGTTTAGGTGAGGAGACACGCATTGACATCGCAAAGTCGGATTATCGACAAAACCGATGACAAGCGAAGAAAGAAGGCAGAGGGAAAAAAAGAACGATTGCTGGAGCACTGCGCTGACACGGATACGAGACGACATCCCCCGGTCTCGTGGGATCTGTGGTCTGTCATACCCTCTGCAACGATCTTCGCACGGGATATTATCCCGATATAGGTGCAAGACAATAATCCTGCTGACAGTTTCTTCTCGAGGGCAGCCCAAACTTACAATGGACTAAAATTACTATAATGTATCTTCGTTAGATATGTCCTAACATAGTCAAAATTCATACTTTATTGTAATGCTTTATTCATTGTAATAATCACTATATATTTTTATATGGAATATTTACAAAAATAATAATAATACATATTTTGATCACATTCTTTTGACAAAACCTTTTGATCCGTAAAACATTTTTTAAACGGTTGACATTGGCTATCTAAACATTGATGCATTGTTTGTGTGTGTGTGTGTGTGCATTTCATCGGTGAATGTTTGTTATCCGTTGCGCGCTCTCAATCTTTTTGATATTTTGTGCGCAAATAAACATAGTTCGCAGATTAATCGCTGCTGAAAGATGGCCACGCGCTTCCAGAAAGTGGCAATATTAATAATTCCCTTTGATGAGCCAGATGATCCGTTTAAAGAGCCAGAGGTCGACCCGTTCCAAGATCTCTTCCAAAATTAATCCCAGTTAAAGTAGCAGACCAAGCTTGAAGCTTGTTTTCTTTTAAATGGCATGATGCTCATCTCGAACATTTTCATTCATGCTTCGAACAGTACATTTGAGTTGAGTACGAATTTGGAAGAACCGAACTAGCGCGTTCAACCAATGATCATAAACTGGCAGAGCATCAATGAACAACGTCACAATTATGGTAGCAGGTAATAGGTTTTGGTAATTGCGCTGCTAAGTTTAGGTGGTGCAGTTGGCGTCAATGCGCGGATGAATATTCAGGACGGCCTCTTCATATTCTTATATGCTCTCACGCACGCAGCAGTGTTCTCTGCACCGATTGCAACGGTCTGCGTGAATGTGAATGGAACTTGCTGGCACCACGCCTGTTTATATATTTAGCAACAGTGGGCGGTATAGCTGTCACGGATACGTATCATCCAAATAACTGACTGAACTTTGCGAATGAATAATGAAATTTCATATGCGATTGTGTATTAGATATATTTGCCTTTTTCGATCTACAATTATGCTCACCTTATTCCAATTCGGTCTCAATCACTTCACTACCGCTAAAACAATTTGCTATTAATTCACTATTACGAATATTTATCAAATCATATTTTTTAACAATAAATTCAACAAAACAAACAATTATTGATGTGTAGAATGTAAACATTATCACTCTCAATGTCAAATGAAAATGGATCATCAATCAATGAATTCTTAGACAATTTCAAGTTTTGTAATTAATTAAAACGAAAGACAAAAAGAAACAAACCAATGAGTTAACAGTTTACATTAGATTATACATTACATCGATTATGCACTATTCAATTGAAGGAAGGTCATCATCGTCAAAGAACCGAATATTCGTCTTAAGCAGCCATTCTTTTTGCCTAGAGTCTAAATGCGTACTGAGATATACCCACGTATCTACAAGAAAGGTGAAACATGAAGCAACAGTGTTACATTTAATATCGCTCGCGTGCGTGATGTCTCAGCTGGCGTACTGGTCGGATGAATAAACGTCTTCCTTATCGTCTAAAATAGCTTTCAAACTTCAAGTATGTTTGGACCAGAGCCAGGCCGCAGGAGTTCACAATAACGCCGCACTGCATTCAACTCTGACGATCCTTTATGAAGGCTCTCGCATCGCAAATCCTTCAGAGACAATTGTCCCGTAAATAATACCCAAAGATCAAAGGTGGATGGAAAAAGATCCGTCCCAAAAGACAGGGAGAAAAATTGTGAAAGACAATCAAACATCTTATTTTTATCCTCTGCTTTACGGTTATTCCTCAACTCTAATTTGTTTGTTTTTTCTGTTACAGGCGTTCCCTACGCAACACTTGTCAGTGGAATCGCAAAAGCAGATGGAGATGCAACGAATACAGGCTGAGCATATTCTCAGACAGCACAGCTTCCAGGAGCTGCAGGCCCAGATTACCAAGAGCATGGGCGTGCAGGGGGCACAGTCCGTCATGTTCCTCCCTTTCCTCGAGCACATTCGGGGTTTAACTGTGCCAAATCCAGCTATGCCACCACCAACCTCCACGGCAACGACTGCAAGCAAACATATCAATTCAATCGCTAACGTATGACCCAATTTTTATTTTATCTCAAATAACAATATAATAGTTTAACAATAATTATACTCCTTCAAACGAATATAGCGATAGTTGCAAAATAACACCTGACTTTTTATTTGCAGATGATGAGTAACCGGGAAGGCCAGACAAATGCCTGGCCTGGTCACATCGGTCAATTACCTGTAAAGATGGAAAAGGAAACATCTCCAGCGCCGGCATCGACTGCGTCAACTCCAGCCCCAGCTCCGCTACCTGATCCAGATACCCCCCTAAATTTAACAAAACCCAAATTTTCATCTGGCACAAACCAGACCTCTTCCTCTTCACCTGGCAGTGACTCGCACTCCACAGGAGCTGGAAGTAGTGGTCATCAAGAGCAACCTCTGGCAGCTACGGCTCCAAAACTCTTCTCTCCAGGTCTCCCGCTGCCGAGAAACTACTTGAATGCACTTCCGCATGCTGGGCTTCCTCCTCATCTACCTGCACCATGTAAATTATTTACCTTATATATACATATACATATACATATATATATATATATAATAATAGCAATAATGGAAGGATTTTACCATTCACATGGAATGTTATTTTGCAGTGAGCAAAGTCATGGTTAAGGATGAACCGGGAGGTACATCTGGTTCCGTAGCTGCTGCCGCTGTAGCCGCTATGGAAACGCACATAGCCATCCGTAATTTCTACTCGTTGCCATCAAATACGGGGAACATGCCCCAATCTCCTCAACAACAAAGACAGATGAAAAAAGAAGACTCACAAGAGGAACAAGACTTTTTCAACTCTCAACATTGTAAGTAATAATATGAAAATCAGCATCTGTTATGATTGAAAGATCTTGTTGCTTAAGTTGAGAGACTGATATCAAGTTATTTGTATTATTAACTTTCAGTATGGCGAGAATCGGGTTATAAAGTTCCAGAAGATATCACAGAGAAAGGTAAAAGTATATGAATTATTTTTAATCAAAATGAATCATCAAATTATACGACAAGAACAATAGTTGGTAATAGTGACATGTTTTGCAGCTAAAATGGTAAGAAACCAGAAAAGAGAAGGCGAAAAGAAGCCACATATCAAACGGCCGATGAATGCATTCATGGTTTGGGCCAAGGATGAGCGACGCAAAATTCTGAAAGCATGCCCTGATATGCACAATTCAAACATATCAAAAATTCTAGGTGAGTTTTGATTTTTTATATATAGAAGATACATATGATGGATTTATATTATGTCAATATGATAGGTGATAAAACAATTGAAGAAGAAAGCAAAATATGTGAAAAAAAAAAAAAAAAAAAAATGATGATGCCTATTTAAGATGAATTATTATTTATTTGCAATAGGTGCCAGATGGAAAGCAATGACAAATGCAGAGAAACAACCTTACTACGAAGAGCAAGCACGCTTATCTAAATTGCATATGGAAAAGCATCCGGATTATAGGTACCGGCCACGTCCAAAACGAACATGCATTCTGGATGGTAAAAAGATGCGAATTTCTGAATACAAAACGTTGATGCGACAGCGACGAAACGAAATGCGACAGATCTGGTGTCAAGAAGGTAGTACGGAAATGGGTTATCGGTCGTCCGGGCCACACCATGCGGTGGGAGCAGGCCCCTCTGTTCGACCGTCTGTATCACCTCCTGCAATGATGAACGGTGGTGGTGCCGGACCAAGTGGATCCGAACATAATCTCTATTTCTATCAGCAAGATAGTCTATCGCCAACAGAGAACATGCTTAATTTTTCGCCTGAGAATGCAGGATCAATGGGAGCGTATGACACGAGTCCTAGTCGCCATGACGAGGATTGAACCACAGCTCCGGGTCAGCCGATCTGGCAGCCCGGAGCATCCAAAACTTACGAAGTTTACTACTAGAGAAAGTTTATCACTTGAATCAACAGCAAGATAGCGTCCGGATCGGGAATACATACTTACATGTAAATTGAGACAAGAGATGTTGTTCATGCAGAGTGCAAGCTTTGGAAATCATCTGGGGGCGTCTTCATAAGTCTGATAAACATCATGTTAAGTCCCTTGAACGTTATTGGCATTTCGAATTGAGGACAGATGGCGCGACCATACACTGAGTCACAAAGCACGTTTAAGCCAAGTCTTCTTGTTCCTAAGTATCCTCAATGCGCAGCCACAAGAGGGCGCCCTCGATTCGAGTCCCAAGCCAAAATTTATTTATGGCATATACCTATATGGAGCGCATATATACGAATGATGTATGCGAATGATTAAGGGGTGTTGTCTCTATAAATGATACACAAAACAAATAGCCATTCAATCATTTAGGTTATTTACTTTCTAACCATTTATTATTTAAATTTATACAACAATCATACGCTAAGCAAGTATTGTCCGAAACAATGTGACCAATTATTACGTTTAATATGACAATAACATGAACGCACAATTATACTTTCTTGTCGCGTGTTTCTTTTATCTTACACTTTTAGCTTAAATGGAAATGTTATTTTTCCATTTGTTTTATCCATCTTTCATGTATGGTATCATGTATGTCACGTATATCTACGATAAAGTCATACATACATTTTTTCTTGGGATAATACCGAATAATCAACAGAAAACCAGAGACGTACACATCTGGGCAAAGGTACGCGTTCAACATTATTTTCATTATTTATTCTTGTTATTTTTATTTATTCAAATTCTTGGGTTAATATTTTTTTGTAATCAATTTTGTTTCAATTGAGCTACAATTTGATAAGTTTGAATTGTAATAAGAAAAGATTAAACGATTGTTAAAACATTGAGTTAGACTTAAAACAAGTTAGATTAAGTGCTAAACGAAAGAATGGTTTGGGATGTTGAGCTCAGCTCTGCCTTTGGGAACCCGCGACTTAGATGACACGACACATAGTACTTATAGCATTTTGCATTCATTAATTTATTGATCCTAAGATTGTTGGTGCGAGAGAATGAGAGTTATGCGTGTACGTGAAAAATCAGCATGGCATCGATTTAGGCGGCGGTCTAACGAAAAAGAGAGTTAAATTGTTATATTATGTATAATGTAAAGAACGATTAGTATTATTTATTAATCGAAATTACCGTCGACGCAGTTATTGTTTTTCGTCGAGTTTTTTATACACTACCTTTTTTTCCTTTTTTATCTAAGTTTACCGAGAAGAATGGGGTAAGTTGCGACGGTGGATCGGTGGGGGCGCGTGATGCGCCGTTAGGTGGTGCTCGCCACGACGACAATTAGAGCTTCATGTGATATATATAATATGTGCCAAATAGCCTCCAAACTGTCAATTGGCTCAGATGGTTCGCGGCTGAAGTCGGCCCCCACCTCCTCACCGACCATAAGAGACAAAAAAGCGTTTCTCACCAGTGCAATTGTAAAACAAAGCGTACCTAATATAATTTAATTAACAAAGAGAGCCAGTATCCTTGGTCCCGAGATATCATTTAGATCCAATAGGGTCTACAATTGTCTTAGACCTTATTCGGGCTAAGAACGTACAGAAAAACAAACAGAAAAAAAAACAAAAAACAAAAAACAAGTGGGTCGGGTCGGGATAGCTTAATGTTGATAATAATTTATTTGATGTATATAAAGAACAGTAAACTTGTAAAATGGCGGCGCCAATGCCGTACGACCGGTTGATCATTAATGTACAGTGTAACTATATTAATTGTGATGTAATAGCGTAGCGCCTTGTATAAGTGTAATTACAGTTAACCGGGTATACTACGAGCCCTTTCAATCAGAGATAAAACAAAAACCAACGCGCTGCATGCTGCAACTTCGCGGCATTATTATTATTATTATCACTATTATTATTACTATCGTTATTATTATTATTATTATTATTATTATTATTATTATTATTCCGGTTTTATTATCTAGACACAGCCATTATAATTATAGTTATTTTATTATTGTATTTGACACATAATCATATTATATATCATGGACTATTATTATTAATTACGTTTTGCATTATTTTACCGTTATCAACATTCATTCATTATAATTTTATAGTTTAATTCTTAAAATAATATTCGATAACAAAACAAGATATAGGAATATTAATCATTCGACTCTGAAATTATAAAATCTAGAATAGGTTTTAAAAAGTTATTCAAATGTTTATCAAATTTTTGTTTAGAAACAAATTTCTTTAAATAAATCACTGCACTTTTAATATCAACGTTTTATCACCAATAAAATTTTCTACACTGATAGAAGTATAAACGACACTACCTCGTATGTCTTCTTACACTACTGAGTTGTTTATCGCAAAATTCCATTCTAAAAAAATTCATAAACAACTGAGTAGTTTGCGATAAATGATCTGGTCGTGTGGCCACATGACCTATTCATGTGGGCCACACTATTCAGTCGTTTATGAACTTTTTTAGAATCGAATTTTGCGATAAACGAGTCAGCCGTGTCATACAAATGAGTCAGTCGTTCATATTTTTCTCATCAGTGTAACAAATAAGTCGAGTAGATTCAACTTTACTTAAGTATTTATAGTTAATTTTATTGGTTACAGATTTTTAATGTCAATAATGTCATTTGAATCATGTATTTTTTATTTATTCTCATTCTTATTCTCATTCATACTTCATGATTCTCATTATTTACCAGGTATATTGACATTTCGGACAATTTTTACAACCATACAGAAAGTAAAATCAAAGGAGAATAGCCTGAAAACTAATGATGATAGAAAAATTGAACATTTACAGTTATTAATTCTTATATTTAGTGGCTTATGTTTGTATTCTTTTTCATTCAATGACAGTTTATATTATATTACTTATTAGAAATAATTGTGTCATACAAATAAAATCTTGAAATTAATGCATCAATAAGGTATTTTTTTTTCTTATAATGTTTACAAAACTAAAAAAAGAAAAGTATTACGGGATGTCAAGGTATTCTCCCTTGATTTGTCTTTCCGCGTAATTTCTTTTTATGTATATTTAAAATAATAGAATTATATTGGAGCAGATATTATTTTAAATCGGTAAGTGGAAAGTGATTTTTTTTACTTTTGTACTATACATTGGTTTTAACTAACAAAACAATCTTTCTAATTTGATTGATAAATTTTTTCTCTATAAACATATACTTTATTGACTTAATGAAATTTCACAATACACAATAAAATATAAAAAAAATTCGCGCTATTTGTAATCAAAATCATGCATTTTAATATTATTAGGGGAAAAAAATTTGCGAAACCATGAATAAAAATATCACGGTATACCTAATACGTACAGTTATAAAAGAAATAAAAGTAGAGGAATGAACGGAAAGTGATGAATAGTGTGGAAAGAAAAAAACAGCATCACAGAAAGAAAGGAAAATAATAATAAATGATAAGAAGTAAGTTAAAATAAAAGTAATAACGCTTTGCCGAAAATTCAGAATTAATTTAGTCATGCGATAGGATGTTATTTCTAGAATTTGTATAAGTATGAGCAGTGTACATAATTATAGCGGTGCGTCGGGTAGTAGAAGTGCGCG
>JAAMPD010003036.1:0-11678 GCA_025266255.1 Trissolcus basalis
TACAATCAATTGTTGCTTTTTAAGTTTGTAAATAATCTATGAAAATGAGAGAATTGTATGATATAAAAATTAGTAAACAACTCGTGTTTACTCTCATTGAAAAATAACAAAAACAAAATTTTTACACAAATGTCGGTAATGTAGGTCGCACACGACTTAGACATCCTCTTAAGAGGATGTCTAAGACGATGGTGAAGTTCAAATCCTGTTTTTGGCAGGAAAACCAATGTTTCCTAAACTGCGATTCATGACAATGAGACCCTATCCCAAATACAAAAATTTCAATATCAATAATTATTTCTTCACTGTTAGAAATAGATTCTTCAATATAATAGAATAATAGATTATTCAGTTTCAGACCAGTGTCAAGTCCAGACAAGTCCCAAGTTGTCTTGCGCCGCTGTCTGCTTTTTCTTTCTCTAATATACAAAGTTAAAACAACTCAAATAAACTGAAAGTGTACTCGTGTTGTTTAGGTACATACAATTATGGATGATTTACTACGCATCAACCTGGACGATAATTTTCTTACACTGTTCGATGAATGTTTCGCTGCAGAAGAAATTGACCTTCAGGTACTGTCCAAACAGTGTGCTGAGTTCAACCAAGTCGCAAAGCCAGACCCCAGTGAACCTGAAGAAAAAACGGTCAACGTTGATCAACCACAGCTATGGCCCTGCAAACTTGAAGAGAATACAAAGCGTTATATCCTGTTTGCCTTAGGAGAGAAAAGGCCTAAACTCGACCTTACGGGCCACCCGGCTTCTTACATGATCGAAGAAACCGCCGAAGTAAAGGTTGTAAGATGTTACGGCCAAGAAGTACCCGTTCCTAGGTGCAAGATAAACAGCCGACGCCCGTGGAAACAGTGGTGCCACCTCGGCAAGATTATTATAAAATTTGACCGCGCCGGAGAGGTTAGATGCTGTCAACTTCGCCAGCGAACGTAAATTGAACTGTGGGTGGTTGAGAATTGAATATGAGAGTTGAACATTTTGACAAGTTTTTAATAAAAAAATATTACATTTTGTGTTTTATTATTCATAGTCTATTTATTGCTACAAGAATCTGAAACATTATTCTGAAAAATTACTAAAACTAAAATTGACTGTGCCAAGAACCATACCCGCAGCAGCAGTAACAGAAACCTCGACCATAACAGAAGCAATACTTTTGTGCAACCACAACCTCACCACCAAGACATACAAATAGCAGCCAGCAAGGAGCCTTCTCACAATTTATAACAAAACCAATGGTCTCAGCAGTGGCACTAAATTTGGGAGTTGAAGTTGATGGATAGCCCCTTCTAAATCCTAAAAAACTAACTAAACAAAAACATACCATATCTGGCGATCCATTGCGTTTTATATTTATTTTTTTTTAATGTGCAAGCATATCTCAGATGCAGTTCGCCTGTTGCGCATTGAAAATTCGTACACACAATTGGTTCGATTTCGCAGCCTTGCCAATTTTTCTCAGAGCAGACCTGATCATGACCTACAAGTGTACAAAATTTCAAGTCGTTTCAACTTTCGGAACAATATAAAAAAAGTGCAAGCGTATGTTCAAAACAACTCGTGTTTACTCTCTTTGAAAAATAACAAAAACAACAATTTTACACCAATGTCAGTAATGTAGGTCGCACTTGACTTAAACATCTTCTTAAGTTTGTAAATAATCTATAAAAGTGAGAGAATCGTCTGATATAAAAATTAGTAAACAACTTGTGTTTACTCTTATTAAAAAATAACAAAAACAACAATTTTACACCAATATCGATAATGTAGGTCGCACTCGACTTAGACATGCTCTTAAAATTATTAAATCATATCAAATTCTACTTTATCTACACTTGAGATAAAAAGTCGGTAAAAGCATTTGAGAACTGTTCATCCGGCGACTTGTCTCTCGCCATTGGCTATTCTGTCTTTCGTGACTCTCCTAAACGTACCCAATGAGATTTCCTAAATATCAAATTGAATTAATTGTACATATTATTACTACTTTTTTTTCATATAAACTTTTTATAATTTATTGCATGATGAGAAATTACTCGATAACATGTTTTTAAATATCGTTAAAAACATTTAAAAACCAAATGATATAGAATACTCGGATTTATGTTCAGTTTACATAAAATATCTTTATTTCATATGTCAGTTGTTCGTAAACACATTATTTTGTGATGTATTGTAATTTAACATCGAATATAGGTAACATGACTAGTGATTTTGTAATGCATCATTTTACTATGTATATCAACGATTGTATACAAAAATACAATATTCATGTTGAGTTGTACCACAGAGTTCAACAATCGGAGAAAAAACTTTGTGACAATTGAAATGGTTATTGACAAAAAACCAACAACTATTGTTTATTATTATCAATCTCATTGAGATAATGATTCAATCACGCAATAATCAACACAAAAATATTTCTAACTCTAGAAAATTAGATACAACGTCTTTACAAAAAATTATCGCAAAATTTTTTCCCCTAATCAACATAAAAATGATTGTGCGTATGTCATGATCAATAAACAGTAAAATGCGTTCCACTGAACAAGTCGGAACGTCTAATGCCACTGAGTTTATCAATATCGCGATGACAAAATCTGGAGAACATACTCAGATGTATATGTATATATACATATGTGTGTGTGTATATACATTATATTAAAGGTCACTGCGAACTTATTGTCTATTGGACGATGAAACGAAAATATTCATTTCATACATTTCAATCATTACTTCTGAATGATATTTTTCATCTATTTGTACATACATAGTATTTAATTATTATTTCACTGATAAAATATTGATTATATATATTTTTTTTTCCACATAACCAATATCTATATAAATATATCGATAAATATTTAGATATTGATATATGATCAAATTCCAAAATAACATGATGGCAAAAATTATATCAATTCAGCTAATGACTTATTGCTTACTTTTTTTCAAGTTATTTTGGCAGTACTCAGAGAATGGATTCAATTAAATCAACCTTAGTCAGATTTATGAAATATGAGCAACAAGGCACACACTTTTGTGTTAGATTGCACGATACGAGTTGTATTGAAAAAAAATCACTTTTGAGCAATCACACCTTCCCAAGCATCTTCGCGCTGTTTATTCGCAAGCCTCCGTTTTTCTGTTAACAAAATAAAAGGAACGATTGTAACAACAAGAAGTTTGGATAATATTCATCATTGTCAAAAAAAATGAGATCAAGATATACCTTTGGCTTCTCTCAATACAATTTTTTCGTGTTCTCTTTCCTGTCTTGCTGTTGCTAATCTCACACCAAGTGCACCAGTTACAAGTCGTCTTGCCATTGCTGCACAAGTCTCCGGGCGTGATTTATATGGTAATAAAAATTCTGAACTCTTCCTTGCTTTTGTTTTGCTCAAAGTAGTAGCCTCGCTCAGCGGTCGAGTTTTAACAAATGGATGTTCCGACGCCAAAACTCGAGCAGCTGTCAAACAAAAAATAAATTTATAACAAAAACATAGTTTTATGTAGCGAAACACATTTATATCTTTTTTTCAATTAAAAAAAAATGATTAATTTCAGTTCGTTGACTTGAAATTAGAGTAAAAAAAAATTAGTCGGAAAGATAATTTGCGTTCCTTGTCCAGTATCTGTATTATCGATAAATTGCGTCGGAGAGAGAAATCCAAGTTGTAACAACGTTACGTCACTGATAGAAAGTTACAAGCAAAAGGACCTATCGTATCAATGATAACCTTGACCTACTAATCCTGTGAAGTAACCGTAAAACATTTCATACGCGTTTAAAATAATATTGTTTGAAATGAAATATAATTTTTCTAACAAAAAAGAAAAACGAAATTAATGAGACTGATTAATTGAATTACCTATCAAAGCGCTGCTGAAAACGCCTAAGCAATGAGTATCGTCTACCCACTTGAGCTCAAATCCACCACTGAATGGACTAAAAACTGCCGCCAAATCGCTGGTTTTAAACTCGGATGGAAAATTGTATATTTCTATAACATGGGCATACTCGTCGCTGGAAACTTCAACCGGTTTCGTATATGATTTATAATTATTTTTTGGTTGTTCGATCATCACTTCCCCAACTGCCGATGTCAGCTACAAAAAGAGTAACATTATAATAAACACAAAGTCAATACCAAAATCCTAACTAATTTCAATATATATCTATATATATACCACAAAATATGAGGATGAAACGAAGATTCTACTGAATAAAAATTTGGTTTCGTTTATCAAGTTTAAAGTTATTTTTCAAAATATCTAGAGTGAAACGGGCTAAAAATGATCAGCTTACGAAAGCAAATAAAAACTTTCAGTAAGATTTTTCTTGTAACTTACTATAACACAATAGTTTCTTTAGATGTTAATTGCAATACAGGCAGAAAAAACATATTATATAAATTATTAAACTTATCAATAAAATTACTATAACTTACTGTAATCTAGATGTATGTGTAGCTTTTGACAAATTTAAATATAATTTTCTAATCATTTTTACTACATGATGTTGTAAATTTTACTGTAATTATAATAAAAAATCTAATAAGTTTAAAGGATAATTTACAAGATGTGTAAGATACGTCTGGGTTACAATATGTTATAGTAATTTTTATAACATGTTTTTTCTCCGTGTATAAGATTATTAAAAATAATTTAAATGCTTTTATTTGTTTGATAATTTGATCCAACCATTTTTACCCAGTCTCAGTCTAAAACATTCAACAAATATTAATTGGCAATAAGTTGTGCAATGAAAATTGGTGGTACGTATAGCGCTTTCTTAAATTATTATTAGCAGCGTAAAATCTAATTTAAAATCAATTTGTGTCTACCTCTTCAATGAGCGTGGGATCTAAACAATCGCCATTGTCATCAAACAAGCTCTCCCAATCACACTCATCTCTGTTTATCTTGATAGGTGGCGAAGGTGGTGGCGCTGGTTTGCTTTTTGCTCGTTCGACCTTCTTGACCTTCTTTTCCGGCGGGGTCATCGCGATAATAGGCACTTGTTTCTGCTGCTCCTGTTCCTGTTGCAATTTGGTTGCCCTGTCCGAGATAACAAGTACCTTGTCGCTTCGAATTACCTCTTCCCTTTCATTTGTATTGGCAACCACTTGCGCTATCGATTCCTTACATTCCTTCACTATATTTGTTCTCGATTCTTTGTAATTCATCTCTTCATTTTTCAATTGTGACTCTTCTGTCGATCCTAATAGAGTTTGACTGAACGCATTCTCGTGCCTGTTACATTCGAAATTGTCATCGGCAGATTCTTCGCATGAGATTTCACTTTTCGCAGATGAAGTGCGAGCTTTTGGTGTTCGCTCTTGGGTTGTGGTTCTTGGTGACGGCTCGGGATCGGCGTCGCGACGATGCCTTGGTACATATACCGCACGATCTGGTCGTCTCTGCTTTATCGATTTGCTGAAATTCATCATCATTCACTATAAACAATCATACATCATATTAACAATTATACATTATATCATTATGTCACTTGGAAAGTTGGTTTTACAGGGTCTCCAGCGAAACTTGAAATTCAATTTCCTCGTTTTCAAGGTCGAATTTTGTTTTCAAGGTTCTCTTTATTTTTTGATGTTGTAATGTCAGGGAAATGTTTTAGTGAATTGTATTTACGGTCACTTTTCATTTTAACTTTGATCAAACAAATAATTAATTATTAAAATTAGTTTTCGCATGATAAGAGGTAAAAAACTAACGAAACATTTGAAAATACAAATAACTTAAAATCATACAAAAATTCAAAATTTTCGAGGTCTGTAAAAAAGTTTTTTTTCTCGGTTTTCAAGGACTCAAGATTCGCTGCACAGAAAAAAAATTAAGTTATTATTACTTAATCGCTTTTAGAAATTGAAAACTTGAAGTTTTGTAAAGTTATCATAACATAAATTTTTAACGTTTGATCATTTAAATTTCTTATTTTTATTCCATAAATACATTCAAGTGACGAGAATATGAACAATTATGTATCATAATTTCATTTTAATATTAATATAAGTTAATATTTACTATACTTTAATTTCACAAGTAGTCGAATTTATTTATATTTAACTTGAATGAAGTAGAAAATATTCTCACATATATTTGAGAACATATATACTTGATTGAAGTGAAATTCGATTGATTCAATTGAAAAAAGTTTTAAAAAAGTAAAAATATACTTGATTCGAGTGGAATATACTTAATTTAAGAGGATGTCTAAGCCAATACCGAAGTTAAAATCCTATTTTTGGCGGGAAAACCAATGTTTTGTGAATTTTTCGAAAAAATGGTACAAATATTGACGACATTCATAATCATACAAATCTTTGATCGTTTTAGAGTATTTTGGAACAAATACCAAGACAATTGATTGTGAAATGCGATCACAAGTTGTGACCGCGTTTTTTCTGTAAATTCGGCATCTGCCAAGCCCACCTCAAAAACGCGGTCACTAAATATGATCGCATTTTACAATAAATTGTTTCATTTTAAGTTTGTAAATAATCTATAAAAATGAGAGAATTGTATGATATAAAAATTAGTAAACAACTCGTGTTTACTCTCACTGAAAAATAACAAAAACAAAATTTTACACCAATGTCGGTAATGTAGGTCGCACTCGTCTTAGACATCCTCTTAAATTGTTACTTTTTTTGTTGTTAATTGATATATTTTTGTAAAAATAAACATATATAAGTATGTTGAAGAATATTCAGGCAAATCTCTCATTTTATAACAATATTTCAAGACGTAAAACTTAGAGATTGAATGTAATATACGATCATAATTCGTAACCGCGTTTTTCATGTGATTTTTGTAGGTTATAATTATTGTGATCGCATTTTACAATCAATAATTATATTTTATATCTCCAATTACTCTATGACGGCTAACCATTCGTCCGATATCAAATTCGATAAATAATTTCTTCATTAACCCATTAAAATCATCAAATTTTACTTTTCCCGCCAAATTCAAAATCCAAACTTCACCATCGACTTGGACATCCTCTCTTAGACACAATGCAAACGATAGCATAATGATTTATAATTGATTAATTTGCAGTGACTCGGAAGAGAAATTATTATTCACAGCGGTAATGCAGTATTCCAAAGACAGCAACATACAAAAGATGCACCCACCAATTTTGTTTTTACATTTGGGTGAGATGACTGGTTGCTTGGATCCGCTTTTGCTCAGTTGGCTCGAATATCAAGTGACCTTCAAGAAGCCAAAGAGTCCAAAGCAATCGAAGAGCGATAACCAGAAATACGTGAGCGAAGGAACCTTGTCAGAATCGGGCAGCCGGAGGAGAACCTTCCGGAGTTTACACGAAAGTGTGCACAGCTCTTCGGACAAAGACAAAAAGAAAGCTGACGATTGTGATAATAAATTTAAATTGAGCCCAAAGATTGAAGAGGATTTGAAACTTATCACTACAAAGAATTCAAACAAAGAAGTATAAATCTGACTGTCTAGACGGTGGCTTCATTTTCGTTTCCATTCAAATCTAACATTCATTTTCCTGTTGCTTGCAGAACAAAAGCATTTTAACGATGATTATGAAACTTTATTCCTGGTGGAAAGATTTAATCTTGAATGTTTGTATTGAGCACATTACGATCTACACTCCTTCGATGACAATAAGTGGAATTGGCGCAGATGGTCATTTGAAAAATACACATTTGATTTACATCTACCGTTGTTGTAATCGCAGTTTTTATTTTAAAATGGTTTTATAATTGTAGATATTATCGACGCTAAAGACAGAGCTCTAAGGACAGAACCAAATTTACAAATCTTGGTTACAAAAATGCCATCGATGTGTATTCGCTCGGCCAGTATTCAGTCAGAAATTTTACTCGCTTATCTCAAGAGGCTTCCTGCTGTTTTACCCAAATCAATTTGGACCAAACGTAAAGAATGATGATCTTATATACCTGATTATAATTATTGTTTGAAACAAAAATAAAAGATTTTGTTCTGTTTTAGGAGTGCACAGCTTTCCTTGGACACTTGACATTGTTGACTTTCAATGTTATACCATAAAAGGAAGCACACACAAAAATTTTATTAAAAACGTTTCTTTCAACGCAACTATCGACTTGACCAGCAAAATTGTCAACGAACCGGAAGAAAAGGAATTGTCTTCTATCAATTTATGTGTTTATATTGATATGTCACCTATTGTCATTTCAATATGCGAACAGCAGGTTTTTATATTGCTAGATTTATAATTAAAATTGTCTTTGGAAAAAATAATAAAATGTTGTATCTATTTGTAGGTTCTTTTTCTTCATGGGATTATCAAAAATGTGATATCAACGATCAACAGTATTTCATCAACGAAAAAAAGTCAAAAAAATTGTTGCACTTTTCGTGATCCGCAGGAAATTGCATTGGCAGTGGCACCATCTTCCTCGCCAGCAGCAACTCAGTTGTTATATTTAGAAGAAGAGACAACAACTTCGACAATATCGACTGTAAAAGATGACACAGAATCAGGTTTCATATCACATGAGATACTAGTTTATTTTGCACTTGTCGCAAAAACAATACGATTACAACTTTTGCAGAGGAGGATAATTTGTTGTTGACGGCATGCGTGCAATGGACAATCACAAAATTTACCCTGAAGATGTACGTTTATGAGGAACAAAGTCTTCCAGTTTCAAAGCTCGTTTTGGAGTTGGAGGACATCATAACTTCGGTCGAGATGCACCAAGTTTACTTAAAGTTGAAGCACAAAATAACTACAGCAGCCGTATTTCATTACACTAGGTTCAATGTTTGAATGAATCATATTTCTCTTCACAAAATGAGCCTATTTTAAGGTGGTTTTAGCGTGATAATCAAAGCAACCAGTTTATACTATGAATTTTTATATACATATAGGAAAAAATTTTAAATTAATCTTGAAATGATATTCTTTTTGCACGTCATGGATGTTTTAATGATTTTCAAGTGGTTTTCATGTTTCGTGAAAATCGACATCGACTTTTTTTTTGATCGAATTGTATCTAACCGACCAATCACAATCAGCCATTTTGAAATTGAAAACTTCAATATTTAAAGTTACCCTAGTAGAAAAGATCATATATTGTCAACATATTATAAATATATTGTCAGTATATTATCAATATATTGTCAACAGATTATCAATATATTGACAATATATTAGCAATTTTTGAAAACAATCAATATATTGTCTATGTATGGTCGATATATTGTCCATATATTGTCAATTTATTGTCCATATATGGTCAATACATGATTTCGGAAATAATATATTGTCAGTATATGTTTTATATATGGACTACATATGATCCTTTTTACTACGGTAGTTATGGGAGTTTTTTGAAAAAATTTGACACCTCGTTTGATCAAAGCAAAAAATTATGTCTGTTTCGATACATATATATACATTTTGCAAAAACATCGATTTTCAGAGACACAAATATCTTCGAAACGGAAATGGTCAATCGTTTTAAAGTTTTGTTAACAATTGAATGTCACTGAATAGATTTAAATTTCATGAAATCCTGACATAAATGCATTTTCACTAGAACCACCTTAATTGAAGCAATGCCTACAGATACATTATTTCAAAATGATTGTTCATTTGTTTCAAAGTTACTTCAAAATTTTACAAGTTAAATTAAATTGATTTTTAGGTCTGCCCAATCGAGGCACTGGGATTTTGGAGAATATGTTGATGGCCTTCTTTTGTGCTCTCGTGAGGACAGCATTGAGAAAGGCGAAGATCTTGGATTTTTAAGTTTCATACTGACTGTGGCAAAATCAAGAAATGTGTACACTCGTTGGGGTACGAATAAACCCTGCAAAACACAAAAGGTAATATGCACTGAAAAAAAAAAAAACTCACTGATATCAGGTATATAATATACTTGGAAAAAATTTACTTAAATTATGTATATTTTACTTGAATGAAGTATATTTTTACTTTTTTTTTACTTATTTTGAATTGAATTAATTTATTTTAACTTCAATCAAGTATATATACTCTCAAATATATGTGAGAAAAGTTTCTACTTAATTCGAGTTAAACATACTTGATACAGGGTGGAGTTTTTTTCAGTGTGCAAATGTCAAATCAAATTAAAATAAGATAATAATGACATGAGTCAAAAAATAAATAAATAAATAAATAATAATAATAATATGATAAACAATATTTTCAGAAACACACGAGGATCGATGCAGTGCCTTCATCAGAGAAATATATAGCTGAAATAGTGATAGCCATTCAAACGCTGGATGTGATATTTCCACCAAACGTATTAGCCAAATATATGGCATTTTTGAAACCATTTTTGAGCACTGATAACAGACTAGCCGAGACAGCTCAGTCCAATATTAACGACTTGTTTTTTGTTCCCCCATTCATTGGCATCACCGCTCTCAAAAATGACACACTGCCTCTTATTTATCTTGAATTCAAGGGCTTTAGACTGATGCTCCCTGCTGCAACCGCTGCTATCACTTCACCTGACAGTTCACTAAATTTACAACACGACCTGCTTATGATTCAGGTCCCATCTTGTTTCATCTAAAATGTTTCTCTGAAAAATGAATCGTTCACTCACTGGGGTTGTTTTTTTTATAGTTGGACGATATCAAAATTTCACCGTTGGCTGAAAATCCGATCTGTCGAATTCCTCTTCGTCCTGACATCTATCAACTGGCATCCCAGGCAAATATTTTGAACATTCCTGGTTCAGCGGTGGAGGATCGACAGTACCAAATTAATGTTCAAGGCATCTGTGCATTTACCACAACGTGGAACAATTATCAACAGAGTGTCAGAAAAGTATTTATTTTCAAGATATCGTACTTAGTCCAACGTAAAATAATAAATTATTCAAATAATTAAAAATAAATTGATTCCTACAGAGGATATCTCAGTCGTATCTGTACACGATAAATGAAAATCCAGCTGTAGAATGGAACAAGATGGATAGCCGCAGCCCATTGGAAACACATTTGTCAACATTTTCCATGATCACGAGGTAGTATTTTTTTTATTGACGGTTAATCATTCATTTGAATGGAATATATATAAATAAGTTAACATTATGTGATTTACAAAATAGGTTTGATTTTTGCATTTTGGTTGCCCCGATAATTGTGTTCAAACCAGACATCGTTGTATGCAGTGCTGCTGCTGAAATCAATTGTATGACGGATATAGAGATGGCTGTCAATTTGGACCAACTGAAATTAATATCTACTTTAGCTACGGAACTGCAAAATTTATTTGTCAAAAATACAGTTCCTATCGATACTGCTTCGAGTTCAACAATTTTGCTCAAAGTTGCAACATTCGAAGACTGTGATGTCGATTATGCAAAAGATAGTGGAGTTGATTTTGAAATGTCCAGTGTCAACTCTATTAGTGTGGTATGTGCTTGCACATTCAATTTGTATTTATATTCACTGAGAAACCGATATCGTAGCGGGTACAAGCTACATTGTGCTGATTACAATATGAAATAGTAAAAAAAATTAGGATATAATTGTAATGAGAACAACCTAGATGTTAAATTTTACAATGTATATTGTAAGCATATGTATTAATACGCGTTAAATGTATTTTCATGAGTATTGAATTGACTAATTAAC
>JAAMPD010003037.1:0-11679 GCA_025266255.1 Trissolcus basalis
AACAACAAACCGATAAGAGTTCAGTTATTTTTTTTTTTTTTTTTAATTTATGAGATCGAAGTTAATTTATTTTTGCCTCTCAGAGCCTCTGATATATTTCTATATTTTCATTGGAGTAATAAAAGATTATTATTTCGAATGAAAAATTGTCGGGTTGAAAAAAAAAACACTCCAGTTTTTCGACTGAAGTGGAAAAATTGTTTGCCAATAAATGGGTCCTCAAAACCGATGATACACAAAAGAAAAGGTGTAATTTGTCTTGCCTTGTTGCGCAAACATGTAAAATTAATTCAACAGGATGGGAGCAATATTTATTGGTACCGTATTTTTGGCTTTGTGCAGCGCGCATTAATAACATCGACAATAAAATCAATAAATCAGAATTATCTCGCGGAACAAAAATGATAACCCAGGCCTGTTATGCTCGCAGCGCCACGCATGCTGAAGTGGAACGTTTCTTATTTTTTTTATATTTCATTGAAATTCGCCAATTTCAATCACGAAATACAATATAACTTGCAGCATGAAAGAGGGAAAAGCACAGGGAAAAGTCTGTGCCCTCGAGGCTTAATTTATTAATTAATTTTTTTTCGGAAATATATTCATCCGGAAAAAAGGTTTTTTTTTCCTTTAAGTACCTGCTCCCAAAGTTATTATTCATTTAAAAAAGTATGTATAATTTATCGGTATCCCTGAATATATTGTTCAACATTCAAAGTTCGAGAAAATGAATTACATTCTTAAGCTAATAGAAAGTACAACTATCATAAATTCTTGAACAAAATTATATATGCCCGGGCCGAACTTAATTTATGGCGTTGAATTGTTACAAATGCACAAGATTATCAATAGATAAATTGTACTCGTATGATATGGAAAAAACTTTCTTTTCACCTTTCTCAACATTATTATTATTATTATTTTTCGTGCACTTGAAAATGAGTATTGCATTGAAGTACAAAAATGACTAGGTGAATAAAATATTTCTTTCTGTATATGATGAAAATAAACCAAATTCTCAAGTTGACTTTATATGAACTTCTATTTACCTTTCATAAATGAGAACCCTGTCGGGAAAGATCATAATGCGGTACGTTTTCCAGTCACAAATTAAATGCGAGATTTTTTTATTTCCTTTACCCATATACCCCTTTACTTGGCAAAGCTGTTAATTCAGGAGTAAAAGTTGTATTTCAGTAAGATCGAGGGCTCTGAGTTTGGGTCAAGTGTCAAATTGTGGTTTTTTATTTTTCATTTTCTTTATTTTGTTTTTCCTTTTATTTTGACAAATTCAAGTTCAAAAACCTTCATTTACAAAAACTATTTAGTAACATCTCATTTGAAACCATTAGAGTAAAAGCAATTAGAATAATTGTGTATTCGAAAATGTATGTGTTGGAAAACTTGGGATTTAATTTTTTCCAGTTCATTCAATTAGTTACATTTTTTAGCGGGCAACTTCCATCCGCCGCGGAACTAAATTACCTGGACAAAGTTAAATGGCTGGAAATGTATGGCGTGGATTTGCATCCGGTATTGGTGAGCCAGGCTGTTTTCACTCTCAGAAAAATCACAACCCAAGAAAGAAACTTTGAAATTTTCATAATTAAATTTTTTTGTTTGTCATTAATTAGTTTTCATGAATGGAACGTACATTTTTCAGGGCGAGGGCAACGTAGAATACTTTCTAGGGTTGACGCCGAGCGGCATCATTCTATTGCGCAACAAAACCAAAGTAGGAAACTATTACTGGCCGAGGATTAATAAAATTTATTATAAGGTAAGATGAAATACTTTCGTGACAGGTTCACGATGGACATTAGATAACTTTAGTTTTATTACAGCTTTTCTTTTTCACTCTCAATTGATGGCTCGCTTCAAGTGTTACTTTTTTTTCTTATTGTCTCTTAATTTCTTTTTATGAAAGAAACTCAGCAATAAAAACATTAACGACTTTTCCATCGTAAAAACTGCGGACTTATAATTTTATTACGAGGGGACAAAATAACCGCCATTTCATTATATAATTGAACGAAAATGAATCCAATCGAACTTTAATAACACAAATTATTCAGACTTTTTACTTCTTTTTTCCTCAGGGTCGATATTTCATGTTGAGAGTGAGTGAGAAGAATTCCGAGGAACGGACCCACGGGTTCGAGACACCATCGAGAGGCGCGTGTCGACATTTATGGAAATGCTGTCTGGAGCACCAAGCATTTTTCCGCCTGATGGCCACAGGGCCTCCGCCATTGAGTCCCTACTCGCGGTTCCGCTCGTACAGTCCTCCCGGCGGTAGCAATGAGAAACACCTGTCGGTGCGCAGAAATGCACCGGCGGTGTTTCAGCGAGCGCCCAGCAGACGGGCGCAACGCAGAGTGGTGGAGGGCCAGGAGATGGTTGGCAGCTTTGTGGAAGCCCCTCTTGTGAACCCGAGCATCGGCCACATCAGCAATGCCATGCATTGTTCCAGTATCAACCATAGCTCTAGAGTGCAAAGCTCAAGTCCAAGGAGTACTACGAAGTGCTCCTTGGACTCAGAGTCAACCTAGGGGACTTTACACCTCGTCTAGTCCACGTTCGGTCAGATCTGCGGGTACTGCCCCACCTGTAAGAATCATAATCATTCGATTTTTGCACAAATATATTATATATAAAATCCTATACTCGGAGAAAAAAATTCTATCAAAATTTACTGACCCTAGTAAAAAAGATCATATATTGTCCATATATTATCAATATATTGATAATATATTGACCATATATTTTTGGATATTTTTCATTTATGGACTGTATATTAGCAATTTTCTAAAAAAATGAATATATTGTTTATAGATTGGCAATATATTGTCAATATATGGTCAATATATGTTTTATGTATGGACAATATATGATCTTTGTCACTAGGGGAATTGTACAGTATATGGGGGACAAATATAAAATTCGGGGAAAATATTGAAGCTTAAATTTTGATGAATGGACATGAAAAATTAATATTAGTTTGGTAATTTTTTATGTTCATTCATCAAAATTTGCTGTAAGTTTCAATAATTTTTAACGAATTTTAGATTTGTCCCCCATATACTGTATAGTTCAGTAAATTTTCATCTATGAATTATAATATTTGATAGAATTTGTTCTCAGTGTATTATATATTTTTTAAATTTTGTTAATAATAAAATGACTGAATTACTATTTGCAATTGTTATTTTTAGCTCTTAAGCAGACTACATCGTCGAAGTAGTTCAGTAGAGAGCCAAAGTTCCGGGGACAGTCACAGTCGTAGCGGGCACCGCAGGCGAAGTCACAGTCACAGTCACCGACGTCATAGCAGGCACTCCGACTGCGAATCAGAGATGTCGAGGGGCTCCGAGCCAAGATCCGGCCATCGTAAACATCGCAGAAGACACAGGAATTCTCGTCATTCGAGGTGCTGCTTTATTTCAAGTTTAATTGCCTGAAAAGAACTCCCGAACAAGGGAGGATCAAAAACAGACATTTTATAATAAAACAAAAAAGAGAGAAAATTTTGTATCTTTCTATTTTTTTGTTTGTCAACTTTTAATTTGGATTTGAATTTTTTCTGTAATGAAGGTGTGATTATATGTAATGTAAGAGGAAAATTGACGGTTGAGGAAAACGAGATTGTGACAAAAAAACCGATTTTGTGTTTAGTAGGCACGAGCTTGTGGATTCCGAGGCGCAGTGGAAGGAAGTTCAAAGACGCAGAGGGGAAGGCATTCAAAGAGCCGTGGTAGGTACAAGTGTATAGCAGAATAATGTTAGTTTCGACTGAATGAGAATGAGCGAGACGAAAATTGAATTAGTTTTGAATGTGAGAGACAAAATTAACGGTTTTGTTATAACACAATTGGTCGGGGTTCTTTTTGTTTCGCGAATGGATACAACTTGTTCCGCGAGTGCTTTCCATAATTGTTGCCACGCACGAACAAAATTAATCCTTAATTCTAATTTCGACGAATTTTAGGTGAGCAACACCGAGCCCAGACGACGACACCGAAGCAAGCACCGAAGTCCCTCGCAAAAGCAACTTCTCCCCGCGGAACTCAGGAAGTTAGTATTTTTGTAATACCGTTTCAAACTAATTTGCTAAATTCCCTTCGCCGCATCTGTCACTCAAGATGCGCGAAGAACACAACAATTTACATACTCAAGGCGTCATTTACCTAACTAAGTATTTCACAATTTCATTTTTCGCTTCTATTTACTCGCTTTCACTATATCAAATGCTTTTCTTTTGTTTCCTTCCCTCGAATTCGATTCCAACCGAGGAAGAATTTGCAGGTACGTCTTCAAAAAATCATCTAAAACTTTTTAAAAAAGAAAAAAGGAGAAGTTTAGTATTGTTAAAAAAATTAAAAAATTTAAAAAAATTGTAAACGTTCATAATTTGCAGGCATTTAGAGTTTGGCCTAGTCGACACAACTGGGATGAGCGAGCAACAGCGCCGAGAAATCCCGTACACAGTAATCCAGTCGCAGATAGCGATGCAGTGCAATTTGCAGTCGAGCAACAATCGTTTGAACAGCAACGATTCTAGCGTGCCTAGGTACGATGATCTCAAGACGACGTACAGCCTGCAGAGTCATCCTCCGTCCCTGGAGGACGAAACGGGATCTGTAGTGATCGTCTGAAAATCTTGTATTATCACCAAGCCTGCGCCCCTTACCCCGCCACGATTCTCCCACCCCCTCCTCCTTTACATGTTGCATGTATACTTAGTTCCCATAAGTGTTTGTTCTCTATGTTATTTGTCACACTGTACGTTACTTATTGACGTTCGAATCGTTTGTGAAGCGTAAATTTGGACACTCATTATTTTCGTGACCGACAATTTTTCTTTACCCTTCAAAACCCTATTTATTTCGAGCATGTACACAATCTTAATATAAGCATGATGTTTTTTTTTAATATTTATTCGAGAACCGCATGGCCAACACGATCCTTCAAATAAATAACTGATATTAACGGCTTCTTGTTGCACTTGTTTATTTGTGCCCCGGCTCTTGTCTTGTCCGATGTTGCTTTGGCTCTTGAAAATACAACTTTTTTATAACAAATTCAGACAACTGTGCAAAAAGGAAAATCCAAAGATCCAAAAGTTTGAATGTGTAATCCTGTTAATGTTCGTTGAATAAACGAGAAACAATGCATGTGCCAGCCAAGTGTACGACTGACAAAGCTCTTGATCTTGAAATGTGTACTTAACTCGGTGTGTACATGCAAGTTGAAAAGCGGATTTCAAGTGCAAGACTCTTTGTATCGATTTACGTGTAGAGATGCTTACATGTCATTACCGCGGCTCCCTTGGATTTCGCGTTTCCTCCAACAGAAAAGAATTTTTCAAAGGCAAACAAGATTGAAGAACCAAATAGATATTAGAATAACGTTTTTTCTGGCGCGCAGATAAAATAATTGAATGCTTTTAAATTCAATCAAGGTGGGGCAAAGTCTAGTACAAAGAAATTTTTCGCAAAAAAAAAGATAAAGATAAAGATAAAAAAGAAAAAAAAGTAGAAGAAAGAAACGTTGATAGCTAAAAGGGGAGAATTCAAATTGTAAATTCTTGTTCGCCGAGGGGATGGAAATTGAAAGTTCGCGTTAGATCGGCGACTCGCGAAGGTGGACAAAAATGTAGAATGCGAGGAATTCACTTTCAGATCGGTGAGTTGCTCGGACAAAAAAGAGCGACGAGTCGTCGAGCATAGTTGCGACGGGACTTATAGCTTAACGGCAAGAGCGGACCGGGTCACCGAATCGGTCTATTCGAATAGTCGGTGCAGCGAGTATAAAGCCAGGAGGCACTTTGACTCTTACTCACGCAACAGCCGAATTCTCATCGGCAGTAACGTGGACAGCGGACTCGGCGAGAGCACGCCGCAGGATTTTTCCAGCTGCTGCTCGAGCTCTGCCGACAGCACCCAGCACACTCGTGTAGTACGTATCTGTTTCGCTTAATCCACCCTTTCATTCAACAATTTATTTGTACATTTTTATCTTTCCACGCTCAAACTTTCGCTGAAATAAAAATGAAAAAAAAAAACAAACTACAATCTTCCTGCACCTATACAAAATATATAAATTCTTAACTGAAAAATACAAGATTCAAATTTGAGTAAATTAAGTGTTTTGAAAAAAATCATCATGCTCTGCATTACCAACTGATGGTAATGTCAAAGTTGATCCTTAAAGGATACCTCGTCCATCCTTCCTTACCAACTGTTCCTTTTGAATTACACGGTTTATGAAAAATTTGAAATTGAAATAACTTAATTTGCATTTTTTTCTGTTAGACGCAAAGGCAATTAGATGAACGGAGTTGTTATAAGTCACCCTCGAATCATACTTTGTACTCTCCTGGGGACGCAACTTTGGATGTCGTACTACAACCAATCATATCGTGAGTGTTCTTTTTATTAAAAAATTGTAACTCATGTTTGAATAAAGATTTTTATTAAATTGATGTATAAAATTGCTTAATGCCAGTTTGAAATGTTGGTCTCATGATCAATCGGTTTTGATTCACAGGACGCTGACGCGAAGACAAAGAAGTCGCCCAAAGTGAAGAGCAGTCTCAGACAACACAATGCACGGATCGTCGCCATGCACATATTGTATATTATTGTTTGCATGAAACTTTTTATACCTCAATGAAATAAAATTAATGTCTGTAATCGCAAACCCCCGTTTGAGCTTTTGCAAATTGACCGGTATTCATCGGTCAAACCTCTTATGTCGTTTACATTTATGTTACATTCGCCGGACCGTCGACACATTCGTTCCATTCAAATTGCATTTATTCAATTAACTATCCTTCGATGCCATGTGCCTCATCAAATTGCCTATAAATTTTTCCATCTTCTTCAGATCTTGTGCTATCTCGGTTTTGTATTGCAAACACTAAAAAAATGGAAATTTCATTAGTCTCGAACCCCTTTTTTTTGTTTACATTAACATTTAAACTATTTTCTATATGTATTAGAGAGGGATTTTGTTTCATATCTTGAATTTAAAAATTGAAAACAACTTGAATACATACCGTTTTGTTGTCAGTTAACTTCAAATGTAATTCTCCCTTTGCGTGACAGTATTTCATCGAATACCGAGCCTAAAAAATATGAATTAAGTTAGATATTGAACTTCTGACAAAGATTGAAAATTATTTTTGAGAATTATTGAAAGAGTGTGTGAAGACGAGTTATTTTTAAAGAAAATCACTCACTTTCATCGGGTCCTGCAAGTATAACCTCTCCGCTCCTTTTTCGAATTCTTCCCATGAATTTAGGTACGTCATTGTGTCGGGTTGAAATTCAGTATGGAATGTTGGATGCTCGACTGATATTTAACGCACTTTATGTGACAGTTCCGAGACACACGTTAAAATAACTGTTGAAAATCTGGAGTAAACATAGCATAATAGTATGCTACGATACAAATGACACGCTAAACCTAAACTTATCCACAGAGCAGAGCTGTTTTGGGGTGAAAACACCGGAACTTGGAACAAAATCGTACACGTCAAACGGAGCAAACAGTTGGTGGCGCCACTGTCGATTGGCGCATATTCTCAATCACTTTTGAAAAAAATTCTCAACATTCAAAGTAAAACAATCATAAATTTCAACTTTTTCATACAAGCTTAACTTTATTTCATTTTATTTTTTATAAAAAAAGTATTCGGTTCTTAAAAATGTAAAGACTATTGCTTTTTGATTTTTTTTATTCAGAGAACATCACGTACATTCAAATTTTGTTCAAAGCCATTTTACTCGCAGTTTATTTCCACTTTTATTTGTTAATTATTATAATTTTCTCTTTTATATATATAATATAGATATTCAATAATCAATTATTTATTTATATATATATTTTTTTGATATATCTATATTTATATGTATATGCATTTTGTATACGAGTATATAATTCATACGAATCTAAAATTCTAGAATAATTGTACCAATTAGCTTCAAATTTTGTCGGTCGGTGAGTTGTCGTTGATATTCAACGCCTATATCAAACAATGGCCTGACAGTTAGTTGCACACTTTCGTGATCGTTTAATCGAACCTCATAATAATGGCTCTGATTAGAATGACAAATTAGAGAAATTAATGGAGAAAGCGAGCAAACGAAAAAATTATAAAGGCGAGAACGCAAAAAACAAAAACTGCCAGACGTATATTGAAACACACCTGTCTTACATTAGAAGTTGGTAATTATGAAATACATGGCCTTACACTTGTTCTACGAGTCTAAACATTTGATTCGAAAGCACATTTAAAGGAACGAAGCAGCAACACAACGCGTTTCGTGCTCTCGTTTCCACGTGTAGTCACTCGAAGTATAAAAATGGAAATCGGGAAGGTGTCGATTTTTTTCGCTTTTTTCTTCTTTTTTTTTGGTTTGCGGTCTTTGTGTATAAAAATATTGCAAAAATGCAACGTGCCGAGTGACGGTTCGAGAGAAAATTTGTCATATTTTTTCAATCGCTCATGCAAACTCGCTGACTTGATTTGTGCGATTAGCTTTGTGAAAAAAGCAAACGTTCACAAAATATAGAGATGCCCTTTTTTATTTGCTTTTTGCATTCTTTCTTCGTTCGGACCAAATATTGCACAGATGTTGCGATACAAAAACAAAAAAACAATATTATGCGCCGCTAATCAACTAACTCCTATTCACTATAAATATCCATATATTTCTTGCTTTTTCATATATATATTTTGTATGTATGTATATATCTACACGATGCTTTCTCGCGGTGTCGCGAAATTAAAAAGACTCAAAAACTTAAGAATTTAAATGTCGCCGGTGAAATGTGCGATCAGGGGAAAAAGAAAAAATAGTGATTTTTTTCCACGCTGGTACAAAAGTTGGACTTAACTTAACCCAAGTCAAGTAGCTCGCAGTTATTTCAAATAAACGCAACGCTTGATTCACACGGTTGTTAGATTGTCAAATATTGCATGTTTGGTAAAACTAAATCGAAAGGATTTCTAAATTGCTCTTTCACGTTAACAAATTCATCAAAGCCTTATCTAAATTAAAGAATACAACATAAATCATTGCAAATCAAACGCCTCTCTTGAAAACCGTTCTCCAAATTAGTTACAATTTTATAAAGCTAATCTCGCTTCTGTATTTATCAACACCAACTGTGTTGCTTGCACGTTCATCGTCTCATTTCAATGAATACAATTTTCGAGGTTGAAAATTTAGAAAAATATTCTTCAACAAACGACAATGTTCAGATTGCAATAAATTAATTCATTGAAATCAGGGTTGAAGTGGATGAAAGTAAACGTATCTACATATGACTACATATATATACACATGTATATATAACTCTATACATATAAAATTCAATATACACTTTTTTGCGTCGAGAAGTCATATGGTTTTGGAAGTGATAGATTGCGCACTATGTTTTGGTGACAAAGAGGTATGTCTATTCAAGTCCAGTCGACGACTTTCGTATCATAACTGTTTTACAAACAAAATCACAAGATAAATCACGTCTCAAATTCAACGTAAGTTCCGTACTTTTTTATTATTCCAAGGTGCGACCGTGTCCCGGGATGATAAAGACCGTCGGAACACCGTCATACCTCATCCTGTCAGGCTTGCATTTGAGACTAGTCATTTGTTTGACTAAAGAAAAGTTAACAATGAAACTCGAAACGAAACTTAATCAAAGTTCAAAAAAATAAAAACAAAGCATTTCACAAATTGTAAGTTGATTAAAACAAAATAAACTTGGATTTCAATCCTAAATTTCTAAATTCGCATTTCTTGCAATTTAGTCGAGATTCATTGTAAGTAATTTAAAAAGAAAAAGGTCTAAAAGCTGTGCAATAATAGATGGTCAAAGCACAACGGGGCATGACCGCGACCCTATTAGATACTCAATTTGATCGAATTAAAATTTTTTGTAACGTTTACAAATATTCGTTTCTAAAAATATCTGACGTACGTAGACTCAAAGAACTACATAAAGAACAAATACTGTAAGATTACAGTTATCTGGGTGTACAAACTAAAATCTGTTGACTTAGTAGGAGGTAAGCACGCCTGGCGGCGTGGGTACAACCACCGTATGTTGGGGTACAACAGACGACGCGGAGGGTGCGAGCGGATGCCCAACGAGAACCGCAGCAGCCGCCGCCGCAGCCGGCAGCGGTAACACGCCAGTTTGCGGGATCGTAGAAGTTGTGCTGACTTGCGTAGGCGGCTCCTCAGCTCCGTGTTTGCGCAGATGGCGCAACATGTTGCCTTTCTCGACGAAGGTTTTACCGCACGCTGGGCAACTGTGCGGCCTTTCGTCCGAATGTGATCGTCGGTGAGAAACAAGATGCCCCTTGCACATGAAGTCTTTCGGACAAAGATCGCAACGGAATGGTCTTTCGGCGTTGCTACCTTTGTTGTGCGAGCGAACGTGAAACAGTAGATTTCCCTTCAACGGGAAACTCTTACCGCATTCGGTGCAGACGAACGGTCGCTCTCCTGTGTGACATCGCATGTGGTTCACGAGGTGTTCCTACAAATCAACATTTATTCGTTAAAATCACAAATTTTTAACCAATCTCCATCACCGTACAGTTCGTATTTAATTATAAGATTGATTTACAGTTCTTATAAAATTGACAAAATGTAAGTTTGAAAAATAAATTGGTTTAAACAAGAGTTGTTTAAGGTGGTTCTAGCGAAAAGACGTTTATGTCAGAATTTTGTAAAATTTAAATCGCGTGCTCTATTCAGTAACACACATTTTGTAACAAAATTTTAGAACGATTGACGATTTTGTTTCGAAGATATTTGTCTCTGAAAATCGATGTTTTTGCATTACATCTTATGCAGCGTCGGTGTTGAAAAAGACATTATTTTTTGTTTTGATCAAACGAGATGTCAGATTTTTCTTTCAAAAAACTACCATAACTAACTTTAGATATTGAGATTACCGGTGAAAAGTTTAAAAAATATTGACCATTAGAAGCAATCACGTTAACGAAATTTTCAATTTCAAAATGGCTGATTGTGATTGGTCGGTTGAGTACAATTCGATCAAAAAGTTTATTCTCACAAAACGTAAAAATCACTTGAAAATCATCAAAAAATTTTTGACATGCAAGAAGAATAGTATTTCACGATTTTTTTTATTTGTTTCTATAATTTTTCCTATATGGGCAATTCTCTGAAACTTTTGATTTTCAACTTTGAACAACATTTTTACTTTTCTTTCATACATGTCTTCCATGGTCCAATTTTTCCAGTTTCTGTCTCTGTTTCAATTTCCTTTTTATTCACGATTCACAAAAAATTATTTTTTAAGGTATTTATCTATGAATCGCTAAAATCTTGATAATGAGCAGCACAAAAAAAGACATTGAAAATACATTACAAACTAACTATTTCCGGTGAAATTAATAAATTTTATAGTTTTTTGAGATGAGCAGCAAGGATTATGTCTGTGACATAAAAAAATGACATCTCAAATTTCAACATGTACACATAGATGAAAACCTTAATATTGAATCAAAAAAGGTTCCAAAATACAGAAATGTAGCTTATT
The DNA here is from genome assembly GCA_025266255.1 of Trissolcus basalis. NCBI lineage: Eukaryota > Metazoa > Arthropoda > Insecta > Hymenoptera > Scelionidae > Trissolcus > Trissolcus basalis. The sequence goes on from JAAMPD010003037.1 coordinate 11,590, forward strand.
ATCTCTAGTTTCTGTGTGTTATTAATTAAAATTTTTTTTCTGTCCACGTACCAAGTGACGATTATAGTTTTGCTTTGTGTTACGGTCGTG
>JAAMPD010003037.1:11696-64080 GCA_025266255.1 Trissolcus basalis
CAAAAAAACATAATTTAATCGTTAGTTTTAGATCGTATTAACAAGTGGAATACACACTTTTTTCAGTATCTCTGTCTTATTTATATGATCAGTACTTTAGTATCTTCGTCTGAGGTGCAAATTCACACTAGTGTGCCTTCGCCGAGTAAATGTGGTCGAAAACAAAAAGTGTATAAATATGTTATCTCGAGTCTTTTAGACCACATCCATGCGTTTTTTTGTTCATTGATAATTTAATATGCAACAAAAGGAAATTTCAAAGTTCAAACTCAATAGGATGCCATAACATAAAGAATGTCAATTTCTATTCCATTATCATTCAATAAGATTTCGAGAAAAAACAGAAGTTTCAAGGACTGTCCTTGAACAAAACGTAAGTTTTGAGGACTGTCCTTGAACATAACGTAAGTTTTGAGGACTGTCCTTGAACAAAACTTAAGTTTTAAGGACTGTCCTCAAGCCTAGCGTATTTTTTGGGGACTGTTCTTGATTCAAGCGTATTTTCTAAGAACATCTCTGCCAAACAATAGTTTTGGCAGAATACAATGAAATTCTCGAAATTGAAAAAAAAGCATTTTTTTAGTGATTAAATGACTAAGTTTCTGTTTTGTTAACAAAATTTAATATCGAATTTAAAACATAAATACTTTTACCCTAATATCAAAACAAACAAATTTTCGGACTCTTAGTTATGTTCATCGAATTCCAGTCAAGTATAACCAGTTTATCACTGGTTATACATAATTTAATCTAACTGAATTTGTCCATACGTAAAAATTGACCTGAATTTAATCAGAGCTTCTCATTTTCCAGATCTAATTAGACCTGAAAATAGACTTAATAATTTGACTCAATTTCGTTTGATCATACAAAATCAGACATAAATCATATAAAATTATATAAAATTTCACGTATTTTTAGACCAAATAAGGACTATTTCCATGTCTGATCGGACCTGGACTTTCTTTTACCGAGTATATTTTCAAAATTAATCGAAATAAAACCCATATTTGCTCGATATAAGATATCTGTACTTCGTAAATATTTATATTTGTGAAAGTATTTACGTTATTGAAGGAAAAGATTAGTACATACAAATGCAAGTAAACTGACAAGTCTGTTCTTGTTTTCTCAATGATATATAATGTCTAATCGAAAACATCACAAAAGGCTACATGAGTTTTCAAGTTATAAAACAATCACTAAGAAAGTAATCATTTATAAGATACGAATGACTCGATTCTTTAAAATTGCTGGAGTGAAATTTTGTTCTGCTTAATTTAAATTGCTAACAATTCGAAAATATTCTGAAATATAAAATGTATACACGATATCCCATACAAACATTAGTATATAGAGATGCACATGAAATGGTAAAAATTCATATTCATCTATGGACCATCATAATTATGTCATTATTTCAAATCGATACAATATACTGCTTAATAGTTATGATATCCTAATCAACTAATTGAAAAATTTTAATCTCTACCAAAAATTTTAGCATGGTATCAAAAACCAAGAATGCAGAATTGAACTGAAAAAACTTTATCATCTAGTGAAAAAAACGTCATTACTAATGAAACAAATTCATTTTTAAAAATACGTTCATGAATAAGAAATATCAAAGAAAAATGTGTCAGACATGTAAAGGGACGGAATATGAATAATAATCAAATTATTCGTAAGCGGTTATGTTAATCTTGATATGAAGATCAATACTTTTTAACGTTATTGATAACTGAATGTTTTTATGTTTTTCGCAAATTCTGATATTTGTTTATTCCTCATCCGAAGAAACTATCTCAAAATAAGTTTTGATTGCATTATACAATAAATTCATTTATAATTCTTAAATTTGAATCGTAATCATAAATTAACACAAGAATTGTACGTGAACTCGTGATTTCGAGTTAAAAGTATTTGCAGTTTGATCCGAATATTGAATTTTGTTGATAAATCAAGCAAATAATCATTAAATCACCAAAAAATTCCTCATTTTCTCTTTAATTCTGAAAATTTCATTGTATTGTAGCTAAATGACATTTTTTTCATTGATGACATTTTTTTGAAATCGATTTTCAAAATTACTTAGCGGTTCATATTCAAATGTATCATATCTTCAAATTTAATACTTAATATTGAATTTAATATCAAATAATAATGTTTTACAAGATAATCGTATGTTAACTAGTAGATTTATGTTGCGGTTCATGATATTTCGTGTCAGATATTTTATTTGTGGCTTTTAGGAATAATAACTTTAGTAGTATAAAACTAATATATTTATTCGAAAAGATTTTTCTCAGAGTCACAGATATTTCATAGACGCATAGATTTCGAGAAATGAATTTTATTACTGCAAAAACTATTGTTCGGCAGTTATTGTTATTAATTAAAAAAGTATATATATTGAATGTCCGTGAAATATAGGCTTGAATCAAGGACAGTCCCCAAAAAATATGCTAGGATTGAAGACAGTCCTCAAAACTTACGTTATGTTCAAGGACAGTCCTTAAGAATTGAAATTTTGTTTCGGACTGTTATTGAACGATAATTAATTAAAAATCTACATTTGTAATTTCTTGTTTTCTCAATGATATATAATGTCTAATCCGGAACATCACAAAAGGCTACATGAGTTTTCAAGTTATATAACAATCACTAAGAAAATTATCATTTATAACATACAAATGACTACAAACCTAGGCCACTCTGCCTAGGTTTTCGTGGTTTCCTAGGCGTTAAGGCAAAATGCCGGAGTGGATATAAAAAGTCGAGCCACGACTCGCAAAAATTAGTGGACAAACAGAGTGGACAAACATAGTGGACAAGCATTGCAATAGGTCATTACCTCAAAGCAATATAAATTAAAAAAAAAATTTACTTCAATACGAAGAAAAAGGTTAGTGTTATCAATTTTAAAAGGAGATATTGCCAATTCTCTGAAACTTTTGATTTTCAACTTTGAACAACATTTTTACTTTTCTTTCATACATGTCTTCCATGGTCCAATTTTTCCAGTTTCTGTCTCTGTTTAAATTTCCTTCTTATTCACGTTTCACAAAAAATTATTTTTAAGGTATTTATCTATGAATCGCTAAAATCTTAATAACGGTTGTGACATAGGTTACGGTCGTGACATTGATTATTTCTTATAAATAGCAAGCTTCAGAATTGAAATAATGAGCAGCACAAAAAAAGGCATTAAAAATACATTATAAACTAACTATATCCGGTGAAATTGATAAATTTTATATCTTTTTGAGATGAGCAGCAAGGATTATGTCTGTGACATAAAAAAGTGACATCTCAAATTTTAACATGTACACATAGATAAAAACCTTAATATTGCATCAAAAAAGGTTCCAAAAAGACAGAAATGTAGCTTATTACCTCTAGTTTCTGTGTGTTATTGATAAAATTTTTTTTCTGCCACGTACCAAGTGACGATTATAGTTTTGCTTTGTGTTACGGTTGTGACAGCTAGACTTGTTGACAATTTTTGACAGTTTCTGTACATATTTATTCTTCAGAACCCGAGGAACTATTTCCTTATGTTGAAAGTCATTAATAACATTGCCCATCATGAGAAAATTAAAATTTGTCGCAGCAATATGTGAAAAGACACCGCGAAAAATTGACAGATTTGAACTTCGATTCGAAAATTTACTCTAATTTGTCAATTAATCGACCAAAAACTTTATGTATTTTGAAGATTAATTATCAAAATGATGAAAAATCATTGTTTTCATATCTATGATTCATTCTTTTATTCATTTATATGTTAAAATAAGTTTGTGACATAAAGGTTAAAGGTTCCAGAGAATTGCCCATATGTATATGAAAATTCGTAGTATAAACTTTTTAATTTTATTATCACGCTAGAAGAACCACCTTAAAGAAACAAGTTGTTTGAATAAAATTGAGTTTTACCTTTCTAGTGAAGGGTTTGGAGCAAACATTGCAACAATGAGAAGAATCTCCAGTATGTTGTCGCAAATGATTGTTGAGATGTTCCTTGCGCGTAAAGGTGCGTTGACAGAACTCGCATCGGTGAGGTGATTCACCGGTGTGAATGCGCACATGATTTGTAAGATGTTCTTTGCGAGTGAAGGACTTGGAACAGAAGTGGCAGCGATGCGGGGACTCGCCGGTGTGCTGCCTCACATGATTGGTCAAGTGTTCCTTACGTGTGAACGATTTCGTACAGTACTGACATTTGTGTGGTGATTCACCTGTGTGCTGTCTCACGTGATTCACCAGGTGGTCCTTCCTGGTGAACGCTTTCGGACAGTACTGACATCGGAAAGGAGTTTCGCCTGAAAATGCAACATTCCAACTCTATTAATCTAATTCAATTCACAAATTTCAAACGTTTTAATTAATTAATTTTTTTAGAAATTTGCAAGTACCTGTATGTTGACGAATATGATTAACCAAATGTTCTTTTCTAGTGAACGACTTCGAGCAGAATCCACAACGATGTGGCGACTCTCCAGTATGTTGGCGCACATGGTTAAGCAGGTGCTCCTTCCTGGTAAAAGTTTTCGAGCAAAAATCACAACGATGCGGAGTCTCTCCCGTATGCCACATAATGTGATTCGTAAAGTGTTCTTTACGAGTGAACGATTTACCTAAAAAAAAAGCAAAACTCGCTGATGAAAAATGATCTCAAACAAAAATTGGTGTCTCAAGCGTTTATTTTTAATTAAAACCAACAAATGCCTACCGCATATCTCACAACGAAAAGGCGTGTCGTTGGTGTGCGAGCGCATATGGTTTGCAAGATGCTCTTTACGTGTGTACTTTTTGCCACACACTTGACAGTGATGAGGCGTCTCTCCAGTGTGCCACATCACGTGATTCATAAAGTGCTCCTTTCGTGTGAAACTTTTTTTACAGATATCACAACGATGGGGCGTTTCGCCGGTATGTTTGCGTACGTGATTGACCATGTGTTCCTTACGTGTAAACGTTTTTGCACAATATTGACATCTGCAAACACGAGCAACGTTGTTAGTTTAAATTTTCATTTCATAAACTTTCATCTACTTTCAACAATCATGTTCCACTTACCGATATGGTGTTTCACCAGTATGGCACCTCGTATGGTTATCTAAGTGTTCCTTTCGAGCAAAACTTTTGCCGCAGACAGTGCAGTTGTATGGTTTGTCGGTTGCGTGACGTTTCATGTGACGTTCCAAGGAAGGTGCGTTGGCGAAAACGTGAAAGCACACAGCGCACGTGAACATCGAGCCACCCAAGTGACATTTTCCATGTCGCGTTAGATCGTTGGCATTTGGAAATGCTTTTCCACAAACCTGAAAAATCGATACCAACATCAATATAACATTCTTTTATTCTTTCCAATCACAATCGTGTTTCAATCGTTTGCTTGATAAAAATGTGTACCTGACAAGTGAAAGGTTTCCTTTCAGTATGATATCTCCGATGAACAATAAGTTGGTACCGAAATTGAAAGATTTTGCCACAAACTTCGCAGGCGTGACTGCCGACGGAAACGGGGGACGCACTTGGTCCAGGGGTAGCCTCACCGTCGTTGCTCTTGATGTCGAATTTGTTCAGCTGCACTTGCTGGACAATGGGCGTGCCGTTTTGAATGGTTGTTACTGTCTGAGTCGGGACGGTTCCACCAACCAGGGTAGTGCTGGCAGAAGCTATCTCACTGGGCAACCCACCCAGTTTGCCAAAAACTTCATGGTAGGCCAGAAGCTGGTTGAACTCCTCGACGTTGACCTTGTACATATTCTGCACCATCTCAACTCCCAATGTTTTTGCGAGATCTTGTTCGTTTCCGGCACTGATTTTCACTACCGAACCATCAGCTGTTCTCACGTCCATCATGTGGCCACTTGATTTTAAATCCGGTACTTGAAACTGCGCCATGTTCAACTGCCGGAGATCCTCTTTTTTCTCAGATTTTTCAGCGTTATTTTGTCCAGAATTGTCATTGTTCGAGTTGCCACTACCAATATTCACGTTGATGTTCTGCTGTTGCTGTTGTTGCATGAGACTCTGTTGCAAATCTTGGGTTACCTGTAACTAAATAAATTGTTATTACAATGTTGGAGAAATAATTTAGAATCTCAACAATCTTGTATTAATTTTTTTCTAATTTCAAGACGTTTAGCTACTAGGTAAAGTTGAATTCCGATCAAAATAGTTTCAACATTCAGATCAAAATAGTTCAGAAAATTTTACAGAAATGTGTTGAAGTAGATTTCTTAATATTGTAATAAAACTTTATTTAAATGAAATCTGAATGGAAAAGAATTTCACAGAGAAATATTTCGAAAATAGATTTGCAAGGAAACTTATTTTTCGAATCTCTTCTTCAATTTCTCCAGCACGATGAAAGTTGTTAAATTTTTTTATTAAAAAACTCTTTTTTTAATTGAACAAACTCTCGGAATTTACACTTTTCCAATACACCGTAAACCTTGAAATTTATTTCTAAAACAAAACCAAGCTCCTCACTTTATCATCACGTTGTCCACTCTGATTTTGCGCATTCTGTCCTGTATTCTGAGCATTCTGATGGTTCTGCATCTGATGATGGGTCTGCTGAGACTGCTGATTCTGTTGCTGCTGTTGCTGCAACTGCTGTTGTTGTTGTTGCTGCTGCTGCTGCGACTGCATCTGCTGCTGCATCTGAGCGTGAGCCGCCTGCAGGTGGCTCACGCTCGCCGATATGTGACTGCCGTCCAGGTTCAGTCCGGGCAGGGACACTGGGATCTGCACCAACAAATCATTCTCAATAAAGAACAAAAATCTCCAACAACCCAAATCAACTAAACTCAAAATTTCTTTTCATGTTCAATCTCCATCCCAAGTCCTTGTTTTGCAAATCATAATTCAAACAAAGGCGTGTCGTCATGCAAGGCTCGGATACAAAGATAGACACATGATTAAGACTAGGACATCTAGATCTAAAGTTCTACTTATTGGTCAAGCAATTTAAGAATTCAGTGACAAACCTGAGTGTTGGAGGGTAACGAGCCATGGTGGCTGACGCTTGTGCTAACCGTAGCTTGGTGCTGGTGGTGAGATCCGGTGGCAAGCGCCATCTCTTGGGTGAGGGCGGCCGAGCCCTCCTTGGTCGAAGGCTCGGGGGTGGCGGTGCCAGGCTGGGCGCCATTCCTCGTGGCGCTCGAGTTGTGGTGTGGATGGTGGTAAACCGAGACCGGCTGCAGCGGCCCGGGAAACAGGTTGGTGAGCACCCAATACTTAGCTACCGAAGAGGCTAACGCTACGGCTGTACCTACGCGCAGATCCGCTGTCGACGTATGTGGCGTGCTCGTCACATTGCCAATACTTGTCGCGGCCACCAGACCGCCTGGGTACGATGACCGACTGCTCTGACCACCGTTTACTTCCTACCAATACACATCCAGACATATGTACAACATCGATCGGGCATGCAGGTGCATGTATTAGCTTCAGATAGCGACCATGGGTTGCTCGCAAATCACAATTTTTGGAGTCACTTTTTTTAGAATATTTGTTTTTTTATCATTTTGTTTTTAAACTGCTGAACTACTAAAGTTCATGAGCTGCCAATGCCGAGGCTTAAAATAAATCAACCTTTTTTTACTTGTTAATATTGGAAATTAATTTGTACCATGTAGTTTAAAAGTCCCAACAGTTTAGCACTAGAATTTTTGAGCATATTTTATTAAATTTTAAACAGTTTTGTGTTTTGTATAAAATAATAAAAATTTATCACTGATAGATATTTTGGATTACTCAAAAACTGGAAATGAAAATTAAAAAAATAATTTTAAGTTTGTAGGGTACTCATGAAACATGATTGCTCTATTTTTTTTTTTTTATTTTTAATATTTGACTCTGCTGGATAGCAAATCTTTTGGTACAAATCAGTTGCCATCTTTCTGATCTTGGGTTATCATTTTGTACTTTAAAGGGTAATGAATAAATCAATTTTGCTCGCAATAAATAAAAGTTTATTTTTAAATTCATTGTATACATCAAAATGTTGTTGTAAAACTAGATAGCCGGAGGGAACAGAGATGTCTCTTTTTAAATTTTAAACTATACAAAACACACGAGTTTCAAAAAAGGTTTTCAAAATCTTCTAATAATTGTTACAATTTTGAAACATGAAAGAATAGAGTAGTTTTTAGAATAAATATTTGAATGCAAATCTGTAAGTTTTGCTTTACATAATTAATTGATGTACAATGAAAATAAGAAGAAAAAAAAATTATTAAATTTTGATGTTTTGTTTATACCTTATTTTAGTGTTAGTGTTTCTCTTAGAAAAAAAAAAAATTTTTTTTTTTGATTGAAAAATTATAGTAAACTTAGACAAAAAAGTAGAAAGTACAACAAAATCGGGAACAACTGATTTGCGAGCAACTCATTGAATCCCGTTTTTATGTAATGCTAAATTTTATTTTAAACTGACTGTTTAGCGGCGCAATTCGAGTAATTTATCATGAGCTCTTTTTCATATCTATTTTGTTTAAAATGTAATACGAACGGTGAAATTTACCCTGTGTTTAAAAATGAAATAAAAAGCAGTTAGCAATATTGGGACATATGAGTCACTGATTAGTACCACTTTTCTAAGCAAAAATATCGTGAATGAAAAAAAAAAAAAATCGAATTCTACACATGAACGATCCAGCCTGTAACGATTCATAAGCATAAGCCACATACCTAAAATGAATGCATGGCAATCTAAATTACAATAACAATAACATTCTGCAGTTGCAAAGCAGTTGATTTTTTTGTCTGAATAAAAAATGTTCAGTTGGTATGCAAATAATGTGATAATTCAAACGAAAAAATTTTGTTTTACATTTCTTTCATTTTTATTCACAGGATAACATAAAATCAAACAAAAGAATTGACGGTTTTGAAACCAGCTGACGAGTCTTTCGGTTTTTCACATGCGCCTTAAAATGCTCTTAATTTACAAAAGAAGCTTTTAAACTTGATTTTGTTTAAACAAATAAACTCAACGATTTTTTTTTTGACGTAAATTCAGCATAGAAAAATCACGAATGCCAAGCAGATCAGCTAATATTGAGATCATTAAAAATATTAAGATGAAAGTATATAAAAGTACACGTATGAATGGACAATAAAAAAAATATATATTTAAATTTGTAAAGTCAAATTATTGTTTTTCAGAAATTTAAAAAATTGTTCACCTCTTGTTGGGCCTGCGTGGTCGCTGGCAATGCATGTTGGTCGTTATTCATCTTTCTTCAGAGAAACAAACCATCTAACTTGTTTTCACAGTCCGCATCTTGGAAACTGAAACGAAATCAAAAGCTGTCAGTCAAAATTCTCCAAATTAGACATCTAACTTTATTTTTAAATTCACGAACAGTAACCTTTCAGACAATCAGAGATAATTAAAAAAAAATCATTTCCTTATTAGTCACTTAAAATTAATACTAATTTTCAACATGTTAAATTTTGAAATTAAAAAATTTTGAATGAAAATCATTCATAACTTGAAATTGATAACCAAAATAAATTTTCAATTTCAATTTTGATTGAAATTTTAAATTCAATAACAAAGATTAAAAAATCGTCATATTTTATGATCTAACAATTGACTCCTTTGAGTCAAACATTGCAAACAATTAACAACTTTGAATTCCGTTGACAAAGTCAAAAGTATGAAGAAATACAATCACAAAACAATAAAAATGTTTGACACATAAATTTCAATGCTTATGATTAAAGCAAAGCACCAGAAGGTAGAAATGGTAATAAAAAAGGAAACGAGAATTTAGGAGTAGAATAGTTGCAAGGTGGAACAACAAGGAGGGTTAAGCCGATTGTGAAAATGATACGTGAACGTACCAGCAAACCGACAATACAAAGGGCATAGAAAAAAAAGGGTGGAAGGTGTGAAATCACAGGAGACGAGGAAGTCGGCAGGTTGCGATAGCTGACATATGAGCTCGCACGGACGGGGACAAGGGGACACAAGATGGAGGACGTGTCGTTGCTGGACGGGCGGTGGGTGCAAAAGCAGCACGGCCCAGCTCGGGCTCGGCTCCGAACGGCGTTCAAACTCACGTGGTGCTCAAGCAGGTTCGCCTAAGGTGTGCCGAGTGCAGAGCAGCCTGCGAGGCCGGGAACGTGCGGCCTGCCGAGGATGGAGGCGCGCGCGCGCTCGCGCGCGGGGGGACGCCTCTCGCCGCGTCTTGCCGCGCACAATTGGCCGCCGTCGCCGACCGAATCGACGAAATTCGGGCACACTCGCGTGCCGATGATCGTGCCCTTCAACGGTCCCACACCCGGCCCAAATCGCGACACTATTTCCGATCAGCGTACGCCCTGGCTTCGACGTGCTATCGCCAAAATACCACGATACAGCCCGACTGTCATGGCGTCTCCCTGCTCGCCCCGCAGACCCTGCTTGAGGAGGGAGGGGGGAGGGAGGGAGGGATCGCGATTCTGCCTCACACGCATACAAGCGCACCGCACCGACGTGTGTCCTTATTGCAAAGCTTTCCTGATCACACACACAGTCGCCCCCAGTGGCTGCTTAGCGCGCCTTTTTTCCACCTTTTCCGCGGTAAAACAAACGCCGCTGCGCAGACGGGAAGTGCGCGCGCAACATCCGATCCTCCGCGCCACGGAGAGGGGGGGGGCTTATTGTTGCTTGCGGTGATAAAGCTCAATCAATTTTTTATGTCACCGAGTGTAAGAGATAAGCTGGTTTTTGACAACGTGTTACTGATAATGTGATATGGTCGGGTTTGGTCGAATTTATAGGTTAAGTTTCAGGAAAAAGATGTATTTTGGAAAACAATTTACTTTTTTTCATTCAGTTTAAATTTTTGTCGTTCTGTTAACCATTCTGAGATGTAGTTTAAGACAGTGAGGCAACGATTTTTAAATAATGTTCCTAGGTGGTTTGGTTGGTGAAATATTAAAAGTCCCTAGACGGTCTGTTTAAATGTAACTTGAATTGCTCAAATGTAAACCGTATGGAATATGAAATTTGTTGTATTTTGCTATAATTAAAACAGTCTTATTTATTTGTGTTATTTTCAAATTGAAATTAAACTGTACATCATTTATCACCACAAATTATTTGCATTTCAGTAACAAAAATTGTTCAACTATTTTGGACCATTAAATTAGGAGCAGGTACTAATGCAGAGCCACTTTGGTGGAGGGATTCTATGGCCTTGTTCACAATCACTTCAGACATTTCTTGTGTTATCTGGAAAATAAATAATATGAAATTCAATCATAGAGGTATAAACAAATTTAAAAACAGTTGAATTATAAAATTATATTGAACTTACATTAGTTGTAGCTTCAATAACACAATCAATTGTTGTACACCGTAGCAAGACTCGCCTTAAGGTAGTGAGCATTGTGATTTCAACGAATACTAAAATTTTGTATGCTCCAACAGCTATCTTATCCCATATCCTGATAACAAAATCATTTTTATATACAAAATTATTCATTTGTTTGTTAGAATGATCATTTTTCCACTGGACTTACTTTGTAATCGACCTATCACTGATCACCTCTGCGAAACATGAATAAAACCAGGTCTCATATGGAAGATTCTGCAGAGCATCGATCCCAAGAAGATGATTATACAATTCAGGATCGTCGCGCTCAAGCAGGGAACAAGCGTAGTCATGCAGTCGAGGAACTTCTTTGTGGAACTTCTGGATATGATCTAGAAACCCACTGAGCACCCAGTAGATGTCCACTTTTTCCTTCTCTTCGTCCATGTTCGTTATGTTCCAAAGGCTCTTAGCCATTTTGCTCATCGATCTACAAAATATTTGCTATGAAAGGAATGGACATCTAATTTTAACAATAAAAAGTCAGAATTTTTTTCTCACTCTGGAATAGATTCATTTTTCAAAAACTAATATACCAAATGTAAATTTGATTCTTAAACCGAACGCAAAAAACAAAAGTGAAAACTAAATCTGAAATTATTACAATTTTATGTATCAATTATGAGTAAAAGATAAGAATAACAAAACAAAAAAAATGATAGTATAATATATGCAAAAACCTTTTCGTGAGTAACACTAATGAACAATCTTGATTATATGTATTGAAACTGCAATTTTCAACAAAACTCTTAGAATTTTGAATTTAATTTGGAATATTTTTCATTCATTTTTAGTTATATTTTTTATATAAACTCAACACAATTCTGTGACTCAGACGCATTATGAAATGGTCTGTTGATTTTTAAACTATGACGAAAAATAAATAACATTTCTTTCGACTAAAATTAGTTATCCTCTCAATGACCTCTAATATTTGGTTAGTTGAATTCTAATCCAGTGTTGAGAAATGTCCCACAAAAAAAGATGATTACTTCAGCAACTGCGACTCCAGCTGAGCTTTGAGATCAATCTTGGCCCTTCGGGTTCGCAGCAACCACATAGTAACGAACGTCTGATAGGGTTTGGTGTTCTGGTCAATAATTTTTGCATCCTTTAAGGCTTTCTGCAGGTCCTCAAACTCGGACCTGCGTTGCATCATGATGTAATCATTGCTTGACTCATATATAGGCACAACCCCCAACAGAATTTTCCAAAGAAAATTTCTGTACATCGCCGGCACCGTGAACCGCAAACAAAATTGTTTCAACTTAACCTTGTCATAAGGTCTGTCTTTCAGCAAGATCTCCAACGACTTCTTTTCCTCCACGCTACGAAATCCGACCTGCCACAATTTCAAAATGTCAGTCACTTCATCCAGAAGTCAAAATCAAAAATTAAAAGGACAAAGATGTAAAGTACCTTGTCATAATACGAGGACCGAAAGTTCCTCTCATCGACCATTGTTGTGATTTAAAAAACCTGTTCTCCTGTGTAAACAAACTAAACGACGTTACAATAAACAATTTGCCAACATCTTCTTATTGTCTCTTTCACGTAGCCTCTTTGCAACCATTCGAGAATCCTAGTTCACCTTCCTCTTTGTAAACAACACTGTTTTGGTATGATTGGAATTTTTGACAACTTACCGACCGTCGGTAATTTTAAACTTTCTCTTTAAAAACAATGTAAATAAACTTGAAACTGTCAAATTTCAAACCTGTCTAATGTCAATTGATTTTTCTTCCATCCTTATCTCACAATTGATAAAAATAAATTATTTCAACCAAAAATAATAACAATTTTTTATTGTTCACAATCTTTTTTTCTGTTTGCATTTTGTTTCTGTTTGTTTTTTGACAGCTGAATTGTTGATTTTTAGATTTGATTGTTGATGAGCCAAATGGAGATGAATATTTTTGAATTTGTCGGACCTGTCGGAGGTGTGTTTGAAAGTAGTGTAATCTATCGGAAACAATGTCCACACGGATCGGGTTGTAACGACCGAGCGACTTTCATCGGCTCGCAAGTTCATGGCTGTTTGACAAAAATGAAAAAAAACGGACAGTGCACGTAGGCTTGGCGAACGGATTAGAACAAATGGAAGAAAGAGGCCAGATTTTTGGCATGCCGATCTCATAAATTTGTAACTCACGCGATTATGACGAGTTAGTGATAAACGGTCGCTGCTGTGGCAAGGGGCGAGGACGCACGCAACGACGGATCGGTTTGAATATCAAACACAAATACCGCCACGAAGGTGCCCGCTCGCATTTTACTCACATCTTCATTTATTAATTATCTTTCTGTGTGCACAACACCCTCACCCAGCTAACCCACCCGACATATTTAGGTTAAGAATGCCACGGGCGACAACACAATTTTGTAACGCACGACTGTCATTATGGAATCCGATACATTTCGTTTTCTACGGAATACAGTTTCTTTTACCGATACACTTTGATTTCACACACCCGGTGACGTGTGACTTGTATTACTTTCGGCATCGCTCTTCTTTTTCAGTCACTTTTTGACACACCTTTCATTCCACCTGTAATTAACATTGTAAACAAATATTCAACTAATTGGAACACCAAATGTTTACACCATAAATGGCCATATTTTTCGTCCAAATTGTCATACTGATTGTACGAAAATTTTGCACGGGACAAGTTTTATTTTGTTGTTATTTTTGTATGTACCAAAATGTTGTTTGAGATGATGATAATCTCACGTTCCATTTAATTTCTAAAATGAACGACAAAAGGTTGCACCTGTTTTAAAATATATATTCGGGACAAACTAGATCACTTATATTTACACTTATGTTCTGAAAACCCTCGGCCTGCATGTGCCAAAAGCGAGACATGAATGAATATACCAATTAACATATCTCCACTAGTCTAATTAATAACAGTAATTACGTCATGATTAGAGGCACCTGTCAAGTGTTCATAAAATAACTAATTAAAAAAAAAGTAGAAGTAAACGTTCAGAGCTAATCGGTTGGTTGGTGATGTTTACGACAGTGCAAAATACCAAAACAATCGTGACAATTAATTGAGTTTCGAAGTTGTCATATGCCCGAGACGCGTATTAATAGGCAACTATAAATAATTTCCGGCTGACTTTCTTCCATGACCTCATACAGAGATTTTTTCCATAACCGAGGTGCACGCTCTTATCTCTGTCTTAACTTTTCAAACCAGCTTCTTAATCTGATCAATTTGCTTTTACAGGTTGAGAAAAATCGGATAGACGATGGACAGTTCGGAGTACGAGTTGGTGCGCAACATGACGCTGTTGTTCTTCTTCGAACGTCTCATGGACAAGGGAGGTCCGAGGACTCTGCACGACCTGAGTTGTCAGTTTGGTGCGAAGGGCTTCACCAAGGAGATGCGACAGATCGCAGGCGGTTCGCAGAGCGGGCTCAAAAAGTTCCTCGCCCAGTATCCGGTGCTGTTCAGAATCGACGGGGATTACGTTTGCGTGAACCCGCTGCAGACTGTGATCAAGGAGGAGAACGGTACGAACGTGGCTGGCAAGAGGGACTATGCTCGCGAGGCTGTGGAGTATTTTTCGAACAAGCTCATGCAGTATGGAGCCGGGACAGAAGTGCCAATTAAGTGTCTCTTGGGACATCGGTCCCAGGCACCGCCGGAAGTCAGACACATCTCCGGTCAACACTACAAGGAGTTCAGGGACTTTTTGATCAAGTATCCAGACGCTTTTATTGTGACCGACGATAACGTCTTGTTGAAACAGTACGAGGGCATGAAGTCGCAACCGTTCCGTGAACTCGAACCTGATATTCAAATTGGTGAATACCTTTTTCCAAAAAAAAAAAAAAAAACAAACAAAATCATAAAAGTTTAACTGATAAAAAATATATTGTTTTGCGAGTTTTTTTATATAGAAATGTGAATTTATAAATGTTTGTGGAAATTATATAAAATTTTTTATTAGAAGTGAAACAAATGTTGGACGATAAAAATATGTTATGTTAAATTAAAAAATTTGTAATGAAACTATAACAACTGTATTTTTTAGATCCGGAGGTAACAGCAAGGTTGTTGGATTTCATAGCCCAGCAGATCGAGCAAAAAGGCGTGATCCTGATGGACCAGTTATTTGGTCTGGTGATTGACAAGTTCGCTCACAGCGGAATGTTCAAGACCGTGCAGGACCTTTCGATCTTCCTCAAAATGTTTCCGGATGCTTTCAGCGTGCAGAACAATATGGTAACGCTCATCAGCAGGCCAAAGGCGTTCCAATTGGAATCACAAAAATCGCGCCAACAAAACAACGTGAAAAGCGTCCCGCAAGCCGTCGAAAATCATAATCAGTCGCCGGACCTGAACGAGGACCTGAACGCTGAAATACACGACTTCTGTTACTCCATAATGCGTAGCAAAGTTGTCTCACTAGATTATTTATTTGCCGCGGTTTCCAAGCGATTTTCATCAGTTTTTATGACCCACTATGATGTGCTGGAGTTTTTTCGATCGTACCCGGAATCTTTTAACATTCGTCTAGCAGAGACTGTGGAGAAAGCGAAATGTAGTTTGAAAACCACGGCTACTTATAAACTGCCTAAGTCTCGAACCCAGAAGAATTGTCAGACGGAGAACAGCAGTCCGCAATCGAGCTCGCAACCCGACAGCATCACCTCGAGCAACTCGAACTCGCAGCCAAACTCGTTGCAGAACGTCGAAACCAACAATTCACCCCCGGTTAGTTTGCAGCAACAAACGCTCAAGCAGAGGATCAACACTTTGGTGATGAAAACCCTGGCGGATAACACAGAGAAGGATCGCAATATTCAGACCGCTCAGTTGGGAGATGCTTGGAAGGTGAAGGTGTTGCAGAATACGAGGGTGATTGTAAATGTTAGGGACAGCTTGGCGATCATCAGGGATATTATGAGCCCGAAAAAACCCAGTTCGGACGGCCAAGTTGTTGTGGCAGTGGACTGCGAAGGTATCAATCTTGGAGTCAAAGGACGTTTGACTATGCTGCAGATTGGCACTATGCAGGGACAGGCGTACATCTTTGACCTGTTAGCTGGACCGGATTTGGTTCGCAGTGGTGGAATTCAGACTTTACTTGAAAGTGAAAATGTTGTAAAGGTGATGATTCTTTCAAATGAAATATAATATACTAATAAGATGATCAGAATTCTGATTTGACCATGAAATTTAATTTTAATTTCAGGTTGTGCACGACTGTCGAAACGACAGTATAAATTTATTTGCCCAGTTTGGTATTACATTGAAAAATGTATTTGATACACAGGTAAGATGAAACAATAAACATAAAGTATTTGTCTTTATAAAGATTGATTGTCCGGTTAACTGATGTTGTATGATACTTTTAGGCAGCTCACGCTGTTCTACAGTTCCAAGAGACTAAAAAGCCGGTGTACAAAGTGAAGCACGTCAATTTGAATACATTGTGCGAGATGTACGGTGGGTTGAGCAATGTCTTGAAAGAGCAAATGAAATCGGTTTATCGAAGAGACCAAAGGTATTGGTCACGGAGACCAATCACTAGAGAAATGTTGCTCTACGCTGGAGGCGACGTTTTAGGATTAGTCCCACAAGTTTACACGGCTATGCATAAGTATGACCTTCTTAGCTCACGATGACGAAATTGTCGCAGGAATGTTGAATTAATGTTACATAAATATTTTAATTCGCAGATTGATAAAACCAGAATCTTGGAGCCTGTTCAATGAATTGTGCGAGGAGCAGATATTAATGTTGATCAACCCGACTGAGGTGAAAGCCCGCAAAAAGCAACGTAAAGTTGAAACCGAAGTGGCGGACTTGCGAAAGAGAATGGAAGAGACGACGGGGAAAAATATTGTCCTGAGTAATCGTGAGATACGACTGTTGCGTTATCTCGAACTTACAGAGGAAGAGAAAGAAAAACTCAAAGGAAGTTACAAGGTTGCACGCAAGTTGGAAAAACTTGAGAATTTAGGTCAAGATAAAGGCGACAACAGCAGTGACGATGACGATGACGATGATAGAAATGACGAGCCTGATTATCCGAGCCTGGATAGTTACAACTCGGAAAACTCTCACTTAGGTCTGTTTGTTTTTTTATTTGTTTGAATCAAAAAATTAATTGACTTTTCTATTTATTAATTTGCCGGATTGATTTTCAGGTGGACTATCATCACCTCAAAACACCGAACCTCTAAGTTTGACGGAATCCATGCAAATGCTGGACGAAATAATCTCGGACGGACAGATGGATGGGATCGAAAAAATTGAACGCTTGGAGGCGATACTGTCAGCGGTAACTTGTACTACAAATGACTCCAATAGTTCTCATACAAAATGTACGTGCCAACAGACAAACAATGTCAAAACAACTAAAAGCGTTGCATGTCAGACACACAGCACAGGTGACATTGTTATTACAAGGATATTCTTTACCGAAGAAGAAAAGGAACGCGAGAAGTTACTGAATTCACCAAAAAAATGAAGCAAGATTAATTATTATTGTAAGGCAAAAGTTGTGATCGCTTTGAAAAGTTTACAAACTTTATTATTTTTTTGAAAAAAACGTGAAAGACGAACAGAGATGAAGCAATAATTTGTTATTACTCAGAGTACAAAAACTATGAGAAATTGGCATATCTTGTTATCGAGTATAGACTAAGTCTAGATTTTCCTCGTTACTGACTGAGCCATCAGTTTTCTTTTGTCCTTGCTTCTGAAAGCCATTTTAAATATTCGTTGAACTGTTCAATCTACCTAGCATCACTTTATATAAAGTTGGTGATGTGTAATTGCGCCGATCTAGAAAAAATAGAAAAGAATCTTGCGTTTGGATTACGCATTTGCGCCTAATTCAAATGTAACATTTGCGCCGATTTGCGCAAAGCGCAGACGACAAAAACTTCATAAAGAAATTACATAGGCCTCGTTGGATGTAAAAATCAAAAATTCTCATTCTGAAAGAAAGAGCCACATACCGAAGTTTACTGGAAAACTCAGTTTTTCTGAAAAATTCGGAGCGACTTTAAAAATTGTTATTCTTCCATTGATGTTTTACAAATACTCCTTTAATTTTTCTTTCCGCGTAGGCGCAATTGCCCATAGATTTAGGCGCAACTACAGATGAAGTTTTCAAAGTCGGCGGAATTGAATAAGCCCTCTTTATATTTTTGTTGAACTCCTTTTTTTACTTGTTTTATTGTCCCGTTTATTTGACGATGCTAAAATAAAAACGCCACAACGCTTACGTTATTGAAAAAACCAATGCCATAAACGTTAATTTATAACTCGTAGGAGAAACTAATCAACATCACAAATTAACTGTACAATGCAAATTTTAGCATCACAAGTGTTTTTTTTTTTTTACTATCGTTTAAATTTTTTGTGTGAAAAACGTGAGAAGTGTAAATATTCCTCATCCACAAGCATATGTTAAGCCTATAATATCATTAAAAAAAATCGCATATAACAAGATGTCACTAATCGAACTACAGTAGATTAAAGCTTAACGAAACGTCAAATGGGGTTGTGCTAAAAGCAATGATAACAACAGAGTCACCTATTTGTAAATAAATATATATATACTTTTGTAATCAAAAATGTTGTAAACATTTTTTATACCGTAGACAAATAAAATTGTTATCATTATTTTTGCAGCACAGGCCGCTTTTGATTGTTAATAGTCATGATTGTAGGAAATCTAGAGTGTTTTTTATGGCATACTTCGTTCTGAATTGTCATGTGATATATCAAAGTCTAGCCTGTCTCCCGTCTCAAAGACCTTAAACGTGTACATACATATAATTACACTTCATAATTAGTACAATTGACTTGTTTGGTTGTATTCTTTTGCAAATAGTGACGATGCCTTAAACTGTCAAATAAAAAAAAAAAAGAAATCTCGAATTGACATGGGAAAAAAAGATTTTTATTGTTTAACGCGAAATATTTATCAAAATTGCAATAAATCAAAAGAAAATTTTATTAAAATCAACCGTCATTGAAATTATACACTAACGGAATGGAAATTAAATTAATTGCTAACCATGTACATGGCTGATTTACTAATGAGCAAAAATTGTAAATTAACACTTCACTAACGGAATATGTTTCTCATTTGTAAATTGAATCGGACTAAACAGCGATTGTCCATTTCATTTTATTATTACAAACAGTTTTGTATCAAAATGTTGAATTGAAAATTGAAATTTTTCAACATTTTTTTTTTTCAATTTTAATTGTAGTCTTCCGTTTTATCGTCGTAAATTTTTTATACGTTGTTTCCTTTTATCTCCAACTTTAATTATCACTCTCATTGCTGTAAAGGTGTTTCAAGCAATAATAGCAAAAATATGCAAATATACTTATAACTATATAAAGGTTGATTATAAAAAGATGTAATTTGATGCCTTCTATATAGTCATAGGAATAACGCTTCGATTCGATGAGAAGACTGTAATAATAATGATTAATGGTGTTCAAATTGTAGTGATTTTACATGCACGTGAAAATCAGGGTGATTGAGACATAATTTCATGTTTGTATTCGATGAAAATTTTACTTAACATTCACAAAAATGAAAACACAGATTTGAAAACTCCGAAAACTTTAATGCCAACACTTATTTTATTTTAAGTCAAATAATCTTTCATTTACCTTATTTAATCAATTGTATGGGTTATTTAATTTAACGATAATCAAAAGTGAGGGAAAAATTTTACAAAATGATGATATACGAAAATGATGTATCGCAAATCCTCTGGCTGAAGGTGCTTTCTACTGTAAGATGAAATTAACGTGTAATTTTATATGGAGCCATATTTTTTAATATTATCACGCTGAACGAATAATGCAATTAGAAAGGAAAGTGTTCGATATTTGTTTTCTTTTTCACAAGGTTGTTATGTTTTTTGTAAATCACGCTGCCAGATTGATTCAAAGTGATCCTTTGTTATTAACCGTCGTTTATAGTTGACTATTATTAAGATCACAGATGTAATGCAAATTATTCTGAGATACAAAAAAAAAAAGATTACATATTAATAACCGAAACTTTGTTGGTTGATTCATTTCGCAGATCCTTTCGTCTCGTCTGGATTTAGAAGAGAATAAAATGCGTTTGAAAATAACATAATTTTATTTCATTTGTTTCTTCAAAAGCATACAATAAAAATGTATCGTTCTAGTTGTTTCAAGTACGAAAACTAGAGAAGATACATGAAATATTACAATCGAAAATAACATCCAGTTTTTGTATAACTTATTCGAGTTGTAAAAAGAAATATAAGAAGAGAAAACACATTTTAACAAAACGAATTTTATAATCAATAGCAAATTTTATACGTTCGCTCTTAAAAGTATAAGTTTTGTAATATTTTATCACGAGATAATCAAAAAACATCCATGATTCATAAATACTGAACTGTCTCGATGAGATTATTTTGTTTAATTTGTATTTGTTACATATCAATATCATTATTATCATATTAATCTTCTTGCTTTTTTTCTTCATAGATAAATGCTAAATATTTCTTTAATGACGTAATTACTAAATAAATCTCTTATTCTGCCCTGTTAAACAGTTGGCAAAACAATGTATATTACATACATTTGCCACACAATTGGAAACCACATCGTTAAACTATCTCTATGTACAAAATGATTTGGTTTCATATTGGCATTACACATCAAATGCTTTTATAAGTCGCAATCGAAATTGAAGCTTTTGGTCCGCGACCTGATGTGTGTTTTGCGAAAACAAAACTCCGAGTGCCTTCTAACGCACAAGAACAAGCGAACATGTTTTTGTCAAAAACGTAGTGGGGTGTCGTTGATATAAGAATGTAAACATTTTATCATGCACCTTATCTCTTTTTTTTAATTGTTCATACTTGTTGGGCTCAATCGAAAGACCTCATTTCATTTTTAGGCGATTAAAATTGTTTAGCTTTTTACTAGAACGATTGGCTGTCTTAAATTCAATTCATTTTGTACCTATTTGTTTTAAAAATTCGAAACTAAATACAAGGTATCAAGTCGACAGTAAGTTTTAGTCAATTCCTGAATTTCAATTTGAATTACAAGCATGATACGTATACATGTGATATTACAAGGGAGGGTCGCAATTGAAATGTCAAAAAACACGATATCTAAGCAGTCTTAAACAGCCTTTGCTTCGAGTCAAGCAAAAACATTAAGATCACTTTGCTGTCGTGGCAGAAGAAACCGATTCAACATTTCCTCATGCAAAACAGTCAACAATTTTGGATCTCTCATTTCTTCCGCCCGACCGTAGACTTAAGTTTGTGAATTGCTGACGAAACTTTTAACATATTTTGATTCATCACTTTGGTTGTAAATCAAACTGGATCATAGCAATTCACAAATGGCAAACATTACAAATCAGTAACAACTTACAAAAATAAACATCTCATTCAAATTAATAACAGAGCGATAAAATAGAACTGAATTTGGAACAGGGAGAGGAGGAGGGGAGGTGGGAGGCGAAAATCATTGAAGACGGTAAAGTTCAGAAACATTGATGACATTTGGTTCCCTCCATTGAGTTGATTTTTCAGCCACTCGGTGTCTTTGTATAATTTATTGATTTTATAAGTGGTAGTAGGTAGAACAATGGAGGGACCGATGATTAAAAGTGAGACATTGAGATTATATCGTTGTGATCGCTAAAGTTGGAATGTCGACTATTCACTATGAACTGTAGGGATAATAAGGTCCGGTAAGATCACGGTCAGTGTGTACCTTTGGTGACGTTTCGAAGTTTTGCTTTGTCAAATGTACAGATGCTGCCTAATAGGGCGGTGCGTTCGTTCGACTGCGGAGTTGTTGCTTTAACAACCGGCTTATCGGACGTAATAGCTGCAGCTGGCATCGGAGGTGGCGGCGGACACGCACTTTTCATCGTTGGCTTGCTTTCATTGTTGTTTTGCATGTCCGAAGAACCTACATCAAATCACGTCAATTAATTAACAACACTCAACATAAAATTACATCATAGAGAAACGAGAGATGTGCTATAGTTGATTAACAATTTTGAACAATCGCTCCAATCATTCTTGGAATGATTTTTGCAAATCTCACGAGTATTCCCAATGTGGATAAATTGTTATTAACCCTTCGAGGTAACTTTTTCCATTGAAGATCTAAAGACATTCAATGAAAGGAAACGAACATTGTTACTGTCCACATAAATGATAAATTATAGTCTTCCGTTGAACTTTTGATTACCTCTTGACTCTTCAAGACAATAAAGAACGGTGAATAGAAAATTGTCCTCTATATTCTTGGGCTCAAAGGGTTAAACGATGAATGCAAAATAAAAGTAACAACTTCCATGGTTTGGAATCGAAACAAGAAGTCGTCGAAATAATATAAAATGAACATTCGAGGTGAAAAGAAATAGAAATTTTGTGGTGGACAAAATTTGGTGTTGTGATAGTTAAAAAATGAACTACAGAGTGGACATCGAAGTTGCTAAATAGACATACGTGAAATCACAATGAACGCAGTATGTGCCATCAACTTTTGTGTCCAGCTATTTGAGAAATACAGAAACGATGAACGACCAAGAAAATTTTTGCAGTACATAAATAAATTGAAGCTAATCGCGGTTACAAATTCGTCGCTACCTTGAGACGGTGGTGTTAAGGTTCCCACGCTAGTGGCTGTCGACGTACTGGTCGGGCTATCGGATCTCTCGGGGCTTTTGCCGTTCACTTGTTTCGAATCGTTTGTTCCCAACTGCCTTACACTTTGTTGCTCCTGGGCCAATTTTTGTTCCTTTTTCTACAAAGTTTAATCGATTTATTAAGATTAACAGAGAACAAACAATCATAAACCAATTTCGCTTTAATCGAATAAACAACAAAGGTACCAGTTTGTGCTTTCGCTTTTTCATCTCTTCCTCCGAGCTCATTTTTTCCTGAACTTTAACGAGTTTCTTTTGATGTCGCGCTACTTTTTGTTCATCTATTAATCTTTGCTCCGCCTTGTTGGTCGCCTCGATCAAAGCATCTTTTAGATGGCTGCTGAGCTTGAAGTGCGGTTTCTCGACGGACGCAGATCGGATGGCTCGTTTCGCAGTTTCGAAAAATGGATGATCCATTAATTGAGTTACGGACGGTAAATCCTGCTTTAACGCTTCCGGAGACAAGATCACCTCCAACAGATTTTTCAAGCACAAATCACAATTAGGCAAATCGGAACACGTGGCTTCTAGTAGCGGTCTTCCGAACGCCATCTCATACAAAACGTGACCGAAAGCGTATACGTCCACTTGTATCTACAAAGACACCAATTTTGATATAAAATATGAACGAGCTTTTAAATTATCGATTAGCGTTTAAAAATAAAGTTTGACTGTTGAATAAATAAATTACCGTTGCATGAAGTTTTCGTCTCTGGACGACGTAAGGTCGATAAAACGCTGGTAATCCCAGAAGACCATTTTCAATATCTAATAATTTAGCTCCTAAAGGTGTGATAATTATGTTCCCACTGTGCAGATGTCCGTAAGACAATCCTTTTTCATGTAAGAAGTTCAAGGCTTCTAAAATCTGTGAAACAAAAACAGTAAATCATTATATTTAGCAGTTTTAAATTTGATTAATTGTTTGAAAAGTTGCGAGTTAAAATGATTGAGTCCTACTTGATAAGAATAAGTGGCAATTTCTGAAGTTGTCAACGACTTGGTTTGCTTGGGATTGCCATATTTTTTAATGAAAGGCTGCTTGGGTTTAGCATTGCACAGAATGTCTCGCAACGTTCCGTCCGAATAGAAGTTTCGAATGGTCAGCGCGCCGTTGTCGCTAACGTGCTGATGGACGATAGGTTCAATGTAGGCATGTTTTAAAGTTCCTAAACTCTTGAAAACACCTTGCATGTCCTTGTCATGCAGATGTTTGTCCGGCCCAAACTCCACCCAGGCAAGCAGCAGCTCTTGTTTCGGGTTCTGGCGGTTCTTCACCGTGTAGTAATGCTTCCTTAGCCGCCATCCCATGTCGGGGATGGCTTTGCCGACTTCAAAGTTGGCATCGCTTCGCAAAGCAAGCGACACCTGCTGTAGTGCTATTTCTGTCGAATCGAAACAAACAAGTTTTAACACTTCATCATACTATTTTCATAATGCTATATATTCAAGTAAAAATTTGTAAATTGATCTATAAATGGTTCATATGTTACATTTATTCAGCATATGGAACATTTATATATTTCAGTACATAAATTTATGGACACATTTATGTGACACAAATGACAATATATGTAATATGTAAATGGAGTTATTTATGGGATATAAATATTACTATATGAATTTTTACTTGAATAGTTGAACATATTTTTTGATTTTCTGTTTGATTTAAATTTTCATTTGTCGTTTACCATGTAGTGGTGCGGTATAATTTTCAGGGTCTAGAAACTTTTTCATAGACAGAGACGATGCCAAAATAGGATTCATTAGTACGACGTTCAGGTAATTCTGAAAAGAAACAAGTAATTCTCTTGTCATTAGTGCGTCAATTATTGAACGTTTAACTGATATTGATAACTATATTTAAATGTTTTTTTTTAATTTGTGATTGATACCTGTAGGGCTATCTGTCTTCGAGCTATAAAATCTGCTTCCATGTTACCAATAATCCTTTTTGGTGGCAAAGGCAAGTTGAGGCCAGACGCGGATAAACTTGTGTTAAGTTGTACAAAGTCATTGTAACGTCGATAAACTCGCCAGGATTTTTCAGGAAGTGGACCTCTTTGCACTTTAATTACGTATTCCTGCAATCGTAAAATGTCATTCTCAGTATTCATTTACTTTTCCAACATCCAAAATTGGTACAACAGATTATTCACAAACCATCTTTCAGATTCTACGAAATTGAATTAATATCAAATAGGGAAAACAATTTTGAGTCACCCAGATTAACTTGAAATTCTGTCATATCAGTTTGATATGGTTCATATCAAATTGCACTGGTGACTGCAAAATCAGAATCCAGTCTCTATCACTAATCACGTTTGAATTATATTGTCAACATGAAATTTCGAGGAAAAAAAAATTAATGACATTTACTTCAAATTAAAACCAGAGACTTTTCATTACATAAACTAAATTTATCCCCAATTATAAAATTATATAACAAAATTTAACGAGAAAATTTGAAGAAAAAAAATTTTTGTTTATCAACAATTGAATAAAAAAATAAAAACAATGGAGAAAAATATGATAAGATGGGAACAATCAGGTTGTTGAAAGAGAAAAAGTGACTTTTAGAATGAGTGATGATAAATCTAAAACGAGGTTTGACAGGATGGAAAAAATGTCAATTGATAGCATGTGAGATAAAATTGAAACGTTCGGGGAAAAAACTGGTGTTACTAGAGTGGAAGAGTACCGTATGTCCGTCGACAGTTCGGGCATTTTCAATGACAGCCGACAACTTTTCCGTGTCATCTAGCAGCACTTTACTCGTGTACTTTTTCTCGAACAAAGCCATCGCATTGTCGTGCGAGCGAACGCAGGGCCCGTTCTGGGCAGACTGCGAATTTCCGTCGCGTAATTTCCGCGCGGCGCCATATACATATGACGCGCCTCAACTTCATTTCAACATCGAATTGATAGGTATCCGCGAGTTTATCACACGACGCCCGGCGCGCGTGCTCGCAATATCTCCTCTTCCTTGAGAAGTGCAACCTTCTTTGCGGTTCTTGTGATTTCGCACACGCAAATGCTCTCCCGACTGATAACGCCCCGAAACGATGCAACCCTGTGTGCACTTGCACAACAACGTACACACACTCCTCTCTCTCGCTCTTCTTGCTCCAAACGTCAAACAACGATCGCAGCGCCACCACTGTCATTCAAGCGCGGGAAATATCTTTTCATTTGAATTTTCAAACAAGGTGGTTATCGAACAATAATATTGATTCAGTGAACAATGAAACACAGATTTTTACAACAAAATTACATCAATAAAGTTGATTTTATTTTATTTTTTAATTCAAAGTATTATACTTTCATGCAATAATAAACAAAATTTGTCATCAAAAATCTGTTAAAAAAAATGTTTTTCTCTAAAAATAAAAAAAATTACTTACCATCTGTATTTAACTGTTTATTTCTTAAAAATAAAACTTCAAAAGATTTATACAATTTTTAAAACAAATGTACAACAAATATAAGATTTACTTCAATTTTTAATGGTAAGAACATCTGATATAGTAAACATGCACTCAATTATTAATCTCTCAATGTAACTTTAGAATTCTTGTTGTGCAATTTCGGAGGTTAAAAATGTTTGCTTTTCAGAAAGTACCTTATTTATTTAAAATTGAACCATTTTTACTTTCATTTGCCATAAATATAAAAAGCAAAAGTATAAAAAGAAGTCTCTCAAACTCGAATTCAAGATATTTGGCTTCAAACTATTGTAAAAATGTATGCCTCATACATCTATATTTCATTTTGTGCTATTTCTAAATGGAATATTTCAACTTAAAGATTTTTTTTTGTTTCAAAAAAATTGGCTATAGACGCATTTGTATTATAGGAATTACAATAAAAAATTATGAAAATATCTGAATATTTTTCAAAATCACATATCCCACATTAGACTAATATATTTTGTTTTAAATTTTATACAATAAAAGTAAATAATATAACAATATTTATATAATTTCATTTGTTGTAATATGATTTGTATAATTGTATTATATAATTTAGTTATTTTTTAATTAAAGGACTGGTAGTGAGAGGAGAAAAGAAATGACAATATACGTGGACAATAATTTTTGTATAATTTAGAAGCTTCATTATTACATAGTAAGCGTACAAATAAGTTTTTTTCCAGATTTCCAACACACCAATTAATCTACATCGTCCCTGTGATTCTTATCAACCATGTATCCTTCCAGATTAATTTCACAAATGTCAATGCAACTCTAGAAAATGAACATTGAACGAGCTCGAGACAAAAACAAACAGAAAAAAAAGAACAAAAGCACGAAGTGTAAATGATTGGATCTTATAAATAACCAATCGCTTGTTATTTTCTTATTTTCTCTGTAGTAAAATTAAAAATAAATTCGTGATTTTGAAAAACAAAAAAAATAACCGATGGAACTATTTAAGAGAGTTGGTATAAAAAAATACTGTTCCATAATGTTCATTCACTTTGTCATCGATATTCAAATGAGTATCCCGAAAATCTTCAAAAGAATCAACTTTTAAAAGGTCACTTTCCCGCGATTCAATTTGATAATGCATCACGTTCTTATGTCTTTATAATTTTTTACCTACTTTCTCTCTCTCTCATGCACACTTTCTTTGTTTCTCTTTCTCCCGTACACCAACTTTTTTTTTCTTTCTCATTTGCTCTCATATAGTTTTTTGTTGTGTTGACATCGATAAAAAATTATATATTTATATATTTGTATATATATTTATTATATATGAATTTGTGGTTTTAATATATATTTTTCATAATGAAATGTATTATTTATAAACCATGCGACCATGCATAAATATATTCAAGCACACGCGTGTGCACAACGTGCCAAATTAAAACTGCAAGTTAGATCTTTTCATTTTCTTTCAAGCAATAATTATGTGATATGTATATATTTATGCATGTCATTTTTTTTGTTTTCATTTATGTTAAACACTTAACATTTGTCCATTTATCGTCAAAATCAGAGCTCTTCGTCTAATTGTCATCATTATTAACTCACAATTATTAATAACTAACTACATGCGTACCAGATGGTTCCACACTTTGACAATACGAGCAAATCAAATCGTTGCTATGTACAAGAAAATTATTCATCGATAACTGTGATGCAGAGATATTATTCAACTTAGCTTACTATTTTTCTTTTATTTTGTAATAAGGTTTTTGTTTTTTATAAAAGCAAAAATGTCGCCTTAAAAAGTTGAACCAAAGCCGTATTTACAAACTGGAAGTAAATTGCCGGACAAAGTACAACGTGAAATTTGCTCGATCGTCACTGAGTGAGAAATACTATAAGATAAATTATAATTCGCCTAATCGTTTTTAATATTGCAATGTACACTGCAGCTCTAAACACACGCACGTGAAAACATATTACAATATAAGGTTGAATTACTTCTGAGACGAACGCTTCGCCTGGTGCTCACTTTGATTTTTCACGCATCTCTACGGGCAACTTCAATTTTTGTTGACAAAACTTATAACACGCGAGGACGAAAAACATTGTAAGCTTGGTTTTCAATGCGATACTGAACGTGGTAAAGATGAGTCTGCGATTATTTACAACGTTTATTTGTAAAAATGAATAAAAACAATAGCAAACTTGCGTTGCAATCTCGGGCTACTAATGTCTTTATTCGACCAATCGAACAGAACTTCATGACGATATATGCAATATTCAATTTTACAAATTATGGCTACAGGATACTGTTGAACAAAATACTGTACAATTGAACAGCTGAGAAAGACAGTAAATTTAAAACTAGGCAGATTATACAAGCGTCTTCATAAACATTTCATTGATATTTAAGTTGTTGTTGTTTTTATTTATTTATTATTTTTCAATAAAAAAGGTTGAATAAAGTTCTGTAACTTGAGAATAAAAATAAAAATCTAAAGTAGAAATAGTTTAGTGTCTAAATTATTTCTGAAGTTTGTCAAAAGTAATATTAGTCCAGAATCGGACAATTTCAAGTCAGCGACGTAACGTATATACAAGACAATAATACGCTTGAGTCTTGTTTCGTGCACGATTATGGGACCGGAAACGCTAATTATACCAAAATTCATACGTAATTGCAAAAGTTTTTCGTATTCATGCAATAATGTTAAAGTTTTTGTTTCAATAATATTATTAAAAATTAGATTTCATAAAACAAAATAAAATTAACATAAAAAAGTCAAGTTTTAGAAATAAAATAATGTTTAAGATAAATTAATTAGTTTCCCAATAATCAGTTCTTTTAATAACAATTTACATTCTTGGGTTTTCCATTCTTTCATTGTTTGTTGAATTATTAAATAAATAATTTTTGTGTTTGTTTAAAGGTTTAAGTTCATGTTTTTTCATGAACGATAAAATCATATTTGTGTCACAAAATTATTTGATACTTTAAGGAATAAAGTACTTAGCTGGAAAAAGATCAGAAATGGCAGAGAGAAAATGAGGAAACTAAACAAGGTTTATGAAGGGAGAATATTGTTGTTGGCAGAGCACAGATAGTTTCATGAAAGAAAAACAAAGCGAGAATCAAGTCTTGCAAATAAAAATGGAGGAGGTAAAATTTCAGAGGGTTTGGACAACATAAAGGCGTTTTGGCACAAATGATGATCACCGGTTTGGACAGCGGTGCTTTACAATCTTTTTCCCTTGTCCTTTTTCGATTCCTCAAGCCGAGGAATCAGAATGAAGGAAGTGGGGAATGTCGAGAACCTCAACAGATCCACATCTTTGTTAATTTTTATTATTATTATTATTATTTATACACGACTCTACACGTTTGTAGGAATAAAAAGTAGTATAAAATAAAAAAAAATCACGTTTTCAAAAACGTGAAAATACGTTATTGTTCAAGTGAATTATTATTAATATAATTTTCATAAAAACTGAAAATTATGTGCATTTTTCACGGTAAATTATAAACCACAGTTTGACTTCAAACTGTTACTTAATTTAGAAACAAAAATATAATGTGAATTATAAGATTGTAAATATACTAAACCAACACCAACATTCAAGTTCCCAAAATCGTGTTCAAAACAAGACCAGAATATATCACTAAACTGAGAACAAAATTGCAAATTAATAACGAAAAGAAGAGAAAAGTATACAAAATAAAAAACAATACATGCATACAATGTAGAAACCCTCGAGTATCGTTTCGCGAACCAGGTGCAAGCATTTTTCGTACAATTAACGGTCAAATGTTTGTACTTGAGATCTGCATTGAACCAGCATGATCTGTAACAAAAATTGTTGAAATACCTCGTAAATAGAGTGGATGCTACAGCATTTGTACGAGATTTAGATTTTGGAGCGTTTGGGCTGACGGGGCTTGACGGTTCGGCGTGCCCTTTTAGTATCGACGGGTGACTCGTCCGGGATGGACTTTCGTTTAGACGATGAAATCATCGGGGGGACTTTCGGGGGTGCTATGTCACAGGGCGGTGGCGGTGGCGCTGGCATCGGTTGAGCCATCACAGAGGTGCCCGCACCTTCGCTTGTTGGGCTGCGTGATGCCGCGATGGGCATGAACTCAAAGCCCTCGCCGAACGCCTCAGGCAAGGCACCTTGATTCGCTAAAGCCTGCAAATCCTCTGTCGGCACAGGCATCGACTGGCCGCATGAAACACAGACTGGGATTGCTGGCGACTTCGATCGCCAGTACTGCAGCTCGGTTTTGCACTTGTTTAATTCCTAAAACAAACAATAGAATTAGAAGACGACAACAAAGGAACGAATCTTTGCGATATCGTGAACTATTTATGAAGCATTCTTTATTATCTTTATCAGAAATACCTTAGTAAATACCTGCAACAGTGTGCTGAACTTGCGTGACGTTTCTTCGTTTTTCTTATCATTGTCGTCAAGCCGAGTGGCATACTCGACGATTTGCTTCTGCTGCTCGGCTATTTTAGCCTTACAGTTGCGAAGCTCGCGACGCATCAGCGTCAATTGACTGTTGTATCTTTTCATGCCTTGCTTGATCTTGCGAATTCGTTTTCGCAGGACCATATTCGACTGCGGCACAACAACACTCGGCTCTAACAAATTTTCATCGGCCGAGTGAGTCGGAGATTCTTCTTCGTTTCCTCGTGCGTTACTTCCGGCGTTCATCGGCGAAGTATCAAGGCACAAGAGGAGGCGTTGTTTACGTCGCTGCAAGCTACAAAGAAATATCATGTTAATATTTTGAGAAACTCCACGAAATCTGAGACCAGTTTTGTATCAAGTAATTACAAGTAAACGTAGCAGCCAGGTCAACAAAGTCGGCTCCAAAGTACGGGATCTTGCCAAAGTACGGCAACGTAGGTTCGATACGTTCTTTGAAGTATTCCATGGCCATTGTACTTAGATCGAATAACTCGTCAGTTACTTTGTACGGTTTGGCTAGTTTCGGAGTTACTTTGATGTAGTGTAACACGCGGTAAACCTCATCTAATATCTGTAAAACAAAAGCTCGTTATTTTCCATTGTAAAATTGTTGGTCCTATTCATAAGCTTGTCTCAAAGATTAAGCCATGCATGTCTGAGTGCCGAATTAAGGTGAAACCTCAAATGTCCTATTAAATCAGTTATAGTTCCTTAGATCTTACCAACATTTACTCGGATAACTGTGGCAATTCTCGAGTTAATGCATCTCTACATGTCTGCCAGTTATATTATATTTCTTACCATTTTATTTTCCACTCTGATTTTTCATAATTCGGTTTTATAATTGAGTAGATACTCAATGTACCCAAAAAAGGCACATTTGAAATAATACATTCAGCGGAATTTAAGAAGATAACATACTTCTCCTGGGAAAAAACAGCAGTGTCTTCTTTCAATATGTTTGCCGAAGCTCATTTGCAAAAGGGTGAGTCGCATGTGTAGCGTCTCAATGATATCGGATTCGCATGCCAGGGGATGATTTCTGCGCGCTGATTCGCGTCTTGGCATACGAGCTTTGATGTTATGGAACCGATTCAGCATTTGAGTTTGTAATCGCTGAAAAGTCGAGTTCAATTTTGACCCACAAATCATGTCCATTTGACGGCACACCTGCAACATTTGTTTGACATCTTAAATCTTAAACAAACATACATACAGGTCGTGATAAAACCCACTATCACTGAGCTTACATTTTCTTCATTCTTATATCATAAACTTTATTTTCGACTTAATTAAACACTTTGATTGTTTTATCTTACGGGACGAAGATGAGCAATCGTGTTGTAATCCAAATAGCCAAGTATTTTTTGCAGTATCTCGACGGGCAGGTCCAGTAATTGTAAAGTCGAGCCGGATCCCGAGTCCATGATGGGCGCACTGGTCATTGGCCCAGCCTGTGTTTGAGAATTGTTGCGTCGAGAGTTGGTCGCAGCCACAACTTCCCCACCGCCGGTGATACTGGACTGACGCGTCGAAACCATTTTTCCCTCGAAGATAAAAACTTGCCGTTCGATCAATTAACAAATCGGCCCCAACTGTTCCTCTTGATAGAAGGCCAAACTTTAGTGTTTCCTTGCTCTGATCATGAGGAAACACTTTTTCTCAACTCGAAATCTGAAAGTCAAATTCACCTCCAATTAATTTACTTGAATCCACAATTATTACAAAAAAGGATAATTTTATTCGAGCACAAGTGAAAAATTTGCAATTGCAAGGTCAAGCACCTTGTGAAAATGAACCAAAAGTAGGAAAATTTTAAACTGACCTCTGAAATTATTTACGATCATTGTTCATTTATTATACAACCTTCTATTATGATTTTTCTTTCTCAAACTTGCTGTTTTGGTTCGATCCTTTTTTATCTCGTCGAGAGAGAAAAAAGAATACAAAAAGTTGTTTATTTTCAATTGTACAAAAAATGATGCAACAGTAATTACTGATGTAACAGAAATCACAAGACCAAAATTTCGGTCTTGTTATTGTATGAACAAAAAGATAAGAGGATGAAAACAAACAGTCGCAAAATTCGCAGACCGAGAGAACGCTTTGAAATGGACGAGTCAAAAATTTGTCAGTTCTCGAAAGGTCTCAGGGGTGGGAAATAAAAAAAAAGACAAAGTCGGCTGCAGCGAAACAATCGACGTGACTGAACAATGCAACTCGAGGGACGGAAAAATGGGAAGAAAATAATCAAAGATAATAAATACGGAAGTGCGAGGCCAGATGGAGAAGCTGACGGGGACAGTCCGGGCCAGGAGAGTACGCGCACGCCTGTCGGTTGTGTAAACAAACAAGCGGACTTGGTTTCGCGATTTTCGTCCGGACGATCTCTGCGTTGGCGTTTGGACACTCGACTCAACGACACGAGCAGGCACGAGCAGACACGACGGTTTCACGGAGACACATATTTCGCGTCTCGCTCTGACGCGCGCGCGTTCACGCAACTTGCCCGCGCGCCGCGCTCTCAACTTCTCGGCCACTCTTGCCATTGGACGTCCTTGTCGCCAACCCGGCGTTCGGCTTAGTTCGGTCCTCGTCGTACCGCTCGTTTTGCATTCGGTTCCGCTCTCGGCCCCACCACCGGCACAACTCGAGCGTTCGCAAATTCGCGTGACTACTGTCACTTTGTTTGCATCTCTGTCTCGACCGAAAAATAGTGTTTATTTACAAATCTCTATTTACATCGTTTTTGTTTACATCACGTGCGCCTGGCGGAGTGCTTGAAATTTAACGAAATTCCGGACCTTTTTTTTGAAATTGCTTTTTTCCACATTGAAAGTCTTCTGGTAAGCTGATCTGTTTTCATTGTTGATTTATTAACAATCGGAATTGTTGTTTACAACTGAACGTTTGTCTGTTTATTTTCCCACTTGCTGTTTTGCTTGTTTCGTGTTTGTTTGTTTTAGTTATTTGAAAATTTTTTGAAAACTAATTATAAAAAACTGTACAAACGCCGTTGCGTAATGAATTTTTATATTTCTTACCGTTTGATGTAACAAGTATCATGCAAGTCAAACGGTTGAACAAAAATTTAATCGCCTGAGAACATCTTTGTTTTGCATACAATAATTTCTTCATTGTTGGCAAGCAGTTGGAACCCATTTGCGAAATTCTTTTACACATTCCAACAGTTCCATTCCTCGGTTTTGTATTTTCAAAAAAAATCTTTTTTCAATCTTTTATTACCCAAGGTCAAAAATGTCATGGTAATAAACAATAAACAACGGCTTAAAAAACAAACAAAATTTGTTTACACTAACGTGACAATCTTGACTTCCAACTGACGTGCTGTTCTTGGCGTTGACAATGTGACATTACCGATTGTTGACAACAATCAAAAGTAATAAAACTGAAGAAAAAAAAATAATAAATAACAAAAGGAAAGAGAAACACCGTTTCAAAAGGCAGTGTGAATGATCTCAGACATTATCCCACTGAATTCACCGCCTAACGGCCAATGAAATTTATGGAAAAAGAAATAAAGGTTTCAGAAAAATGTTTACAAAAGCAGCTAGATTTTTTGAAAAATTGCATATCACTTTGAAAAGACTTATACCATTGTGGTTATTTTTAAACTGTCGAAAAGAGGCGAATTTTTAACGACTTGGTGATATACTACAGAAAATTTTTTCTTGCATCAAAGTCGTGACAAGTAAGCTGATAAAAATGTGTTGCAAGACGGTGGCCCGCGTGATGAAATGAGAAGACGAAAAAAAGGCGGATCTTGTCTGCGGGAGGTTGAAAAGACAAAGAAAATTGCGTCAAAATTACCTGCAATTATTGGGGCCTCCACGGAAGTGTATGCGTACGCATATAGGTATACGCGAATACGCTGTCACTAGGCGCACTAGACGATATATTTTGCGGTCGTTGTAAAACGCCTCTCGCCAGGTACAGGAGCGTTACGCCTCGTCAAGGCCTGTCATTGTTCCACAGACGGATGCTACGAAAATGAAAAGGGCCGCGAACGCGGATTATCGCGGGATTGTTGCGAATTGATAACACAGCGGCACTCACGGATCGCTCGGATTATTAAAAAGCTTGTTTTTGCCGATGTAACGGGGCTTGCGCATGCGCCAAATGCGCGCGCACCGTGCGGGTGCTCACAAAACCAAAAAGTAGTACTAGTTTTCAACAATAGTTCACCGTTACGACCTGTCCAAAACTTTGATCATCAAATTAATATAAATAATAATAATATAAATAAACAAATGTATTTATTTATCATTTTGATCTTTAAAAAATGACCTTTTTGACCGTACCTTAAATTTGTATGTTTTTTTATTTATATCATAGTATCAACAAAATGAACAAGTTTTTTGTTTTGATTATAAATCTGTCCTCGAATTTCACCACTTGTGTTTTTTTGTATTTTAAAAATAAATAACAACAAAACAAACAAGATTTGTTTTGTTTATTATTTCGCCCTTAAATTGAATCTTTTTGTGGTTTTTTTTGATGTAATTAGAATAAATAATAATAGCAAAACAAACAAGTTTGATTTTGTTTACATTTCTGACCTCGAGTTTCACCTCTTGTGTTTAGTCTATTGTAAATATAATAATAACCACAAAACAAGATTTGTTTTGTTTATTATTTTCACCTCGATTCTGACCTTTTGATAAGTTTGTATTCTGAGAGTACAGACATAAACAAACAGAAATAAAAAGGCTTTTTCATTTTATTTTGTTTTTTCTTCCAATGCAGACTATTTGGCGTAAAAAAAGTACGTCCGTCTGTTGACTTTTCATTTGTTATGCTCGTACGAAGTATATTTGAAAAAGAGTCCACCCACACATTGTTTATAATAAATTTTCGTCCATAAGATATTCTGTTTTATATTTCTGGAGTTTTACTTTATTACTTTCAAGACTCGTGACTCATTATTTATAGTTTCTTTTACACATTTTCGATTAACATAGTTTTATGAGTTTTAATGCAAATATTGATCTTATAAACAAATTAATTTTGATTTGTCTGTCACAAGTTTGACTGATCTATCAATGAAATTTATCAAAAATGTATTTGAACTAGAATCAAAAATCAACAAAACGTACAAATTCAATTTAGAAATTAGATTTATGATTTACAAACATCTAGGTCGATTTTACATTTTTTTTAATTAAATAATGAAATTTTGTATCATTAGTGTTATTAACACTTTGGTTCGACAGTTAAAAATTCTTTGGGATTGATTTTTCATTCTGTAAAAAGAACAACATTTTAATGGTCAATTAATGATTTACTTTTGATTGACAATATCAACTTTCAAATTTGAATCATTATTTTTCTAAACTAGAAATGATTTTTTCGGTCAATTTGAGTAGCATGTTGCTAACAATCGTGCAAAGACCAGATCAAATGAAGAAAGAATTGGAAAATCACTCCAACGTACTTGATTGTTGTTCGGAAGAAATACCTACTCGGTTTCAAATAAATCAATTTATGTAAGAATAAACAAAAAGTGATACACAAAAATTGAAACTTTTTACGTTATTCACATGTAATCGATTGTTTCGAGAACAAGAACGAAAATAGAATTATAAAAACTTTCATCGTAATGCTCATAAAATGTTAACAATAAAATATTCATTCATACGTGTTCACGATTAATAATTTATCGATCTTACATAACAAAGATATTTGTTCGGTTAGAAAATTTAATAATTTTTTCATCTGAATCATTTATCTTCTTCTTAAAAATTTAAACAGTTCTATAGGTATCCGTTTCACAGATCTTCGATTAGAAGATATAACATTGTTTTAAATTAATGAATTTATAAAATATTTATAGCTATAAAATTGAGAACTAATTTATTTTGTTTGAATAATAATTTAATAATTTATTTTTTATGAATTTCCCTTACGGATGAAAA
This sequence comes from Trissolcus basalis, assembly GCA_025266255.1. NCBI lineage: Eukaryota > Metazoa > Arthropoda > Insecta > Hymenoptera > Scelionidae > Trissolcus > Trissolcus basalis. Next base: position 48,642 of record JAAMPD010003037.1, read on the forward strand.
AGAAGTTGCAAAAATGATAAAATTGTACTTTGTTTAAACAAATTATTTCCGGTAGCATGAACAATGCTCGGTTTATATTTAATAAACAAATTACACAAATAACATTAAATTAAATAAAATAAGTAGTGAAAAATAATATTAATATAATAATATAATTTGGAAACATAAATTTATAAAATTATATCACTCAACAACTTTATGAACGAATCTAAAAAATTTTTTTTTATACAAAATTTGATATAAGATATTTATTATAATATAAGAAAAAAAATTGGTTTTCAATTACAAGTAATGTTCATGCAAACATTTGTAAAATAATTGTTACAAGTGTTTTGCTATAAAATTGTTTCACATGATTAAAACATCTCTTCTTACAAGTTGAAAATGTCCTAATGGAGTTATGAATAGATTGGAGATTGTTTTGTTAGATGGTGTTCTAATAATTTGAGGTCGGTATATATTTTGTTATCACTTTGAATATCAAATTGAAAATCATTTCACAAATTAGATGAATAAAAAATGCGATTAATTTATTATTAATCTTTTTTTTTCTTTTTTTTTTTGTAGAAAATCCATACATACGTGAATAATCATAAACTAGTGTGTGTCAATAAAAGTGATTAAAAAATATGACATTTTTGAATATTGGAAAAAATGAGTTCCGTTTTCTGCGGCCCTTATATTTAACATGGTCGATTGAATGGACAGCAGTCAGTCGCGTGCCGACCGGCTTCGAGTGTGTACTATAAAAATTTCATTTTTCCTAGCGCCGACGTTTTAACATCGCGTCACATTTGCCAACGAAAATCAACCTTTTTCTTATGGCTAACCACGCCATCGTCTTACTCTGCGCGGCAGCTTTTTTCAACCTTTACTTGTTCTCTCGTAAGTTGTATGTTTTTGTTTCAAACTAAACCGACAAAATTTTTCAACCTCGTTGGAATAAAATCTCAACGTGATTTCAACGTTTTACAATTGCACACACCGGGAACGAAACAATTCAAAAAATTTTTCGTTTGGCAATTTCAACTCACGCAATTAATTGAGCTGTAAAACGATTACACTGGAACCGATTACAAAATCCATAAATCTGATTGGAAATCGGAAGTCACCTTCCTCGTATTTTGAAATACGAAAGTTTCAAAAGAAATTAGTCAAAATTGGGAGTTTCAACATTTCGTTTCACTTGATCTCATAACAATAGTCGGCATTCAAATGCAATTTACGAAACGTGGCTTTTCGGCTCGCAAAATTTGCAACTCTTTTTCTCAGCACAGTTAGCAATCTTGAGATAGACGGTGATTGACGACCAGTTCTTTTTTTTCCTTCCAAGTGATAAAAGTCAATTATTAAATTGACAATTTTGACACCTTTCGTTTAAATCCATCTAACGTGTTTTTGCGTTCGAAATTGAATTTCGTTTTATGCAAATGAAATTGTGGTTTGGAGAAAAACAGTGTCAACGAATTCTGGGCTATGAGATTTGAGACTGGCCAAGTGCCCTTAGTGCCAACGAGTGCAACTAAATATAATTTCAGTCGCGTCGCCGGTCCGTGAAGAAATGATCAAAATTACGGTAGCCAGCATGTTTTTCATCACGCTTTGACTCCCGCTGACACCGAGATAATGTATACCGATCGCTAACTGCACTGATATCTGGTCCACGATATCCACACGGCTTAATCATAAATAATCGCTCTCGTTCAGCTCAGTCTGCTTCTCACACTTTGTTACAACCCTCTCGCATTAATTATTATTCTATAAAGTAATCAACAATGATATAGGAAATACACACCTTTTCATACCCCTTTTTTTTTGCCAAAAAACATTTGATCAAGTTCCATAAGACACCCAGGTGAAAATGAACATATATGGAATATACATAAACAAATATTTTCGTACATACAATTATATTGTCACGTATAAACATATAATTTTTTGTTTGTTTGTACAAAAAGTGTTTCAAATGAAACAAAGAGCGATAAAAATTGAAAAATCGTGTATTCCGTGACCGTGGCTTGTTTTAACCAAAAAATTACGGTTATTTGCTGTGCGATCGTGTAATTTCGATCACCACAATGATGATGAATCCGTTGCTCTGTTCCCCGAACGATTTCGCATGACTCGTGCGTGATATCAGAAGTACACTTTTTAATTGGTCTATTCAATTTTCAAAATTATAACGTTTCTTGTTCATCTCTACTAATTTATTGCTATTACTTTTTTTTCTCTCTCTCTCTTTTGCAACCACGTAGTTCCAGACGGTCTTCAAACAAATAAAGAATATTTTTGCAGAGTTCAACCAAAAAGATCAGGGTTCGAAAGTTGAAAAGAAAAGTTTAATGAAAAGGAAAAAGAAAAAGAAGTTCATTCCACGCATTTCAGCGTGCTTGATTGTTGCAGCGTTTCAGCCTTGTTTAATTATATATAACGTTGGTATATACATCACGAGCTTATTGCTATTGTATAGGTGCTATCATTTCTTTGAAAAAAAAAAACTTTAACCAAACTACTCGGAATAATGCATAAGCTCAAACACATTGTAAGACGGTGGTAATAATTGACTTTGCCTATTTGACGATTTCTTATGCTCCGTCTCGCTGAATCAACCCAGTACAATGCAAATACTTCTGTTCGCCAAATCAACAGTCCAGATTAAATTGCTGCTAAACTGTTATTAAACCGTATGGATCTAAACGGAACAGATTTACTCAGAATTGCAATTTAAACAATATTTCCCAACGTAAATTTTCAAAATCAATTTCACTTTTGATAATAAACCAAGATAACGATAATAAATATAAGGAGATTTGAAAAAAAACAAAATTGTTATTAAAAGGCGAAAACGAACATGTTCATATATGATAATCACGATACACATATCTGTTTTTGCCTTTTAGCAACCAAATTGATTAAGTTTTGATTGAAGTGGCGCTAATTAAAAAGAAACCGTTACCAAAGTTGCGATTAAATTTGTTTTATCTGCAAAAAGAGGAAACACATTATGCGAATTTTATGATAATAAGCAATAAAATGAAATTGAGGCTGTGAAAAAATAGAAACTGACTCAAATGGGAAATGATTTTGAAAGTCAAGCCTCTGAGCTTCCGCGAATAAATGAGCTGCAGAATCAAAGGTTTAATTTCGTGTTACATTACCGTGGTCGGATCCGCGCAAAAGTACGTGCTCGATTTCTTAAACAAAAGACGGTTAGCATTGCACGTGTCGACTTTCCATCAAATCCCACGGCCAAAAGTGTCCCGAGATGCCGGTGATCCGCGACGTTTGCTTTTTTTGTTGCGTCGCTCAGCATCGAAGCCGTCGTTACGCGATATCAAACGTGCTGCCCCGACAAGATAAAAAATTGATTTCTTCTTTGGTCAAACGACACTGACAATTGCTCCATTGTTCTTTGTTTAGAAATGTGCAAAAGTCCTCGCTGTTACAGTATGCAAACGTGAAAACACATACATTTCTTACAACACGTGTCCCTGCGCCGATGTTTATTCGTTGCATTTTGCTGACACTCATCAAAACTGTATTCATTAACTTTGATTACTTAAAATAAAACTCATCATTAACGAGTTTTTAACCCCGTTTTATATCTCTTTTGATTACTAATTGTTTGCAATTTTTCATTCTTCATTTGACAATTGTTGATACTTGATGATTTTTATTACATTATAAAAGCGGATTATACAACGTAAATCAGCGCCTGATTTAGTCAGCTTAACTGTGATGTGAGACGACGAGCTAATTTTCTATTTTCAACAGTATTTTCAAGCAATTAATTAAAAATGTTGTTTTTTTTTTTGATTAATTGTTTCTCAACTTTTATTCAAAATATTAAATTTCGTTAATTTATTTATCTTTGTAAATAAGATAGAATGATATGTTCTTAAATTTCAGCCACATATCTTGACTCGATAATAAATTACTCAAATGAACAAGTTTCTTGATACGACAAACTTTTTCATTTTCAAAATCAAATCTAAAATATCTTGTGTAAACGAAATATTGAAATTTAATGTCAGAACTTGAATTATTCAAGACTTATAATTTAATAATGATTCAAAAACATGTACCTTTTTAGATTCTTCTTTTTTCGATCTATTTCATAAATCCTAAATTTTTTATACTTTATTTTTCATTGTATTATAATACTACCTCATTAGAACTCAGACACCATATTTTATATTTCGCAATGACTGAAATAAAAAAAATTATTTCAAAAAAATGTTCAAAGTTCATATATTATTCTAACTTTTTTGCACTCATTGTTAGAATCGGCTTAAAGAAAAAAAAAAGGTCGGTTTTCTTTTCAAATAGATTTTGAGAGCAATCAAAGTGTATAATTTACTATTGTTTTTCATAACTTTCAACTCGAGTTGATTAGGCATAAACCATTCAATTATAATCATCGTACATTTTTACGACCGGGCATAAAATCGCTAACGGTAAATAAAATTGAATACTTTGTCAATAATTCTTCTTTCTGCTGATCAATGACACGCGAACAGCTTTCAATTTTCTCAAACTTAATTGTACGAATTCCAGTCGTGACATTGATAATGGTTTAGTAACGACTACCGATTAATTACCCATCAAAAAATGTTCACTCACAATTTAATACATAAGAGAAGGGAGGAAGGGGAAAGAGGGGGGGGGGGAAGTTAATACTCCAACTGATAAATGATTTTTAATTTTTATGAGCTATTGAAGTAATGAAATGTGGTTTGATAATTAATTTTAATTTCAATTCAGTTCGCTGCAATCGATAAATTTTTTACTGACACAAATAACCGATTGGGAACAAGAATCTCCAGGAGCATCATAGAAAGATGGTCATGGAGAAATTGTTGACTTTGCAATTGATCCTCGACCAATATCTGCCCGTATGATAGACACCGAATGTAAATTTTCCATTTGTGTATATCGCTCTTTTCTCAATTTCTCTTTGAGAGAAATTATCATACAATGCAATAATTATTGAATGTTCGAAGTAAAACGTTCGGGCAATTTTAGAGTTAGAGAAAGAAGAATGTGTTACATTCAAAATGTATACATTTGACTAGGGAAAAATGATTTAATAAAAACGAGATGAGAAACAACAAATTTGCAAACGGAACCGTGAGTCATCCGGAGATTAAGGCATGAGTCAAATTTTGATTTGAACATACATTGTACACGAGGCGGAGGTGTAATTTGTTTGTCTGAATCACGTGAAATTAGTGCGGGTGCTGAATTATTAGAGTCGACACATTTCTTCGTGTGCTGATTGTTTAAAGTGTCGGTAACTGGGTCGATAGCAATTTATCGTGCCAAACGCATCTGCAACTACAATCAAGTGGTCGACTCGGCGTTGAATCGCTTCTGTTATGGCCGAGCACGTGTGCTCCGACTTACGTTTTATTTCACACTTTCATTTGACATTTCCATTTCCGTCTATTTTTTTCTTCGACACCCCCCCATACTCATCAGCCTCCTTTGGCTGCCTGATTTCAGTTCCAGTTCTCGAAATAAGTTTTTTCGGAGCAAGATCTTGTTTATTTTTTTTGGAACCGCACGTGTCTGCTTGGTTTTGCGATTTTAATTGGAGATTTTCACGAAGCCCAACGAAGGTCGTCGACAAATTACTTTTGTCAATTGAAAATCACATCAATGTGCTTGATGGTAACGTGCAATGCATGTACCGCCAGTACGCGTGACATTGTTACAAATTGCGGTGCATTGTCATGCCATTCGCGCGCCTCTGCATCGCTATACGGCTCATCTTATGTAATACAAAAACAAATTTCCCACAAGCGAACTCGCGCTTCCGTTTTGGATGCGTTGGCTTTCGCATCCAACTCGCATCTTCACCATTTTTTGTCCCGATTTTAAAACCACCAATTAAACATGTTTCATCGACAATTTCATTCTTTTCGTAGCAACTCAATTACAAATTTCAATTTCAAATTCAATTCAATTTGGAGGAATCCAAATTTGGAATTAAAATCTTATCCTAGATTTTTTGATTAAAGAGAAAAAAAATAGAAGAAAAAAGTATTGTGTTGAACTTTTTTTTTGGTAGAAAAAAAATTGTCGGATTTATATATGAAAACAGTTTTTTTTTTATTTGGAGTTGATCTATTCAGTAATTCTGTTCTGTTTGAGTGGAGCACGGTTTGGAATATTACAACAGTTGTATATATAAAAATATGATTTTACATATGTTGAAAATCAGTATTCGATTTTGAGGGGGATAAAAAAATTGTCAAGTTGCGTCATGCTTAACAAATTACCTCTAAATTGGTTCTTTCCTAGTGGCCGGTACAATCATTTACAATCTTTTTACCTCGTTATGTTTAAAATATATTTTTTTGATGATAAATTATATATAATTGTGAGGAACTTATTTTCAGTTTATCCAAATTGTTGCTCTGGCGACATAATCATTTTTAGACTCCCTCATTATCGAGATGTAAATGTCAAAAATAAAATTATTATCAATATACGAACAACAATTTATTTCACAAAATTGACAAAAATTATCTGAACGAAGGATAACAAAAAATGTTTTCATTTGTTTTGTGCAATTTTTCTTTTTTCGTTCAGATTGTTCATATTCAGCTGAATAAAATCGAGTGAGCATTATTGACTGAGAATTAATAATGCATCCTTATACATAGTGTCAAGTGAATTTTATTCTTTTAATAATGTAATAAGTTACACGAGTTTCACAACTTGCTCAGTTTGACCCACAGAAACTTATCAAACTTCTTCCATAGTATATGTAAGATCTGCATTCTTAAGTACTGTAAGCACGACTTAATTCCGCATCGCAATGACTATATTACAGCTCTCAATTTCATAGAACAAACATAAGCAATTACTTGACGATGCGAAAATTTTATTTAATCTTATTTTCACAATTGTTTTGTATGATTCTGTCAAATGATTATTGAAATGATTTTTTTCATCTGGACAGAAATTTTTTTTCAAGTTCGTCATCAGAGGCAATGAAAATGGAGATAAAAACAGTTCAATCAGCTCTAATATGAAATTTGAGACACCTTTTTAACAAATTATGAAATACCTCTTGGTAGTGGATTAACTTAAGTAGGTGCGTGTTATCCAATTAGAAGATTGGCTAAAAATAATCGCCGAGTGGGCGATTTCTGAAGCCCCGCTATTTATAGTTTTTAACCATGCCCGTTCAAAACGATGCAGTTTAAGGTGCCGGCGAAATTTTGCAATTATTCGCAGCTACGCGTGAAGCCTGATCTTTTTTTCTTGCTGTCTATTTTCGTGCGAATACACAAATTTGGATGCAACATCGTGTCCCGATATAACTGGCGGATTGATTCATTTTGTTCTTTGGGTCTGTTGACAGTAAAAAATATCATGATTGATGATATCCACCCGTAAGTCAGTGAAAAAAGAAAAAAAAACTCGTTTTTGGTAACACCACAAAGATGGATCATTTTGACCTAAAATGAAAAATTTCAGAAATGAAAATTTTAACCCAAATTTCAACCTAATTTAAACTTTTATTTTTAGTAACAAAACATTGTGATATATTGTAATGTTTTATCATTTTTTATTTCCAAGTTTCTGTATGATTTTTATAGAAAAATGTTTAACTAATTTTTAATAATTAAAACGTTCAAAATAAATCTTGAAAAATTGGTCAATTTGTCTTGTTCTTGTTTCATAAAAAATGCACCAAATTATTATCATCAAGGTTGGTTCAAATAATGTTGAACACTTGAAAATGTCATGAACATTAAAATCAGCAATTTCCATCTTGATTTCTATATGAAATTATAATGTGCAAGTCGAGTGTCCTTTTTGTCATCTGTCCTTTTTGACAGGTAACATTTTACTGTCTTCCTAATGTTGAAAATGATTTAACAGACGCTATCACACTGACAGCACGAAATTATATCGATTCGTTAGATTAGCCATCTGTATTCTCGTTTCATTTTTTTTTTTGCTCTCACTTTTAAAATGGATAAATCAATGAAAAAAATAGTCTTTTTTCTGTGCAGATCCAGTTCGGGCGAGCCCCAGTTTTGGATACAGCGATGAAGATGGTAAGATAAAACAAAATTATGGTGGGACATGTGGCACAATCACAACTGCGTTCTTCAAATGATAATTAATCATATTAATTGCTATATTTTATTACTAATTATGAAATATGTTGTTAATATCTGTCTAATTAATCTCTCACTACCACTTTTCAAATGATTTTATGCGTATTCGCAGGTTAAAAATAACTTCATTCTGGAAAGTTAGAATTTGTTTAAAATTCACCTCTTCTGTTTGCTATAAACAATTTTGTAAAGTATGAAAAAGTTTCCGAAACTTGAATTCGTGTTATTTAGTTTCAAACTATTGTAAAAATGTCTTGTATATCTAAATATCATTTTGTTCAATTTATAAATGAAATATCTCAGAATGGAAATAGTCTAAAGAAATGTATAATTGAAAATTACAGAAATATCTGACTATTTTACAAAGTTACATGTCCCAGCTTAAAAATAACAAATGAAAATATTGACACTAAAATCTTTTTATGTTTTTCATGACTTAGGGCCGGATAAATGGGAGGAGCACTTTGAAACATGCAAGGGAAAGCGACAATCGCCTATCAATATCGAGGAAAATCTAGTTAAACGAAAAACCTATCCCGATCTGCAGTTTCATCAATTCGAAGACCACCACATCACTCAAATAATGAACAACGGTCACACAGGCGAGTTTCATTATTCGTTAAATTACCGACACTTATAAAACTAATAATTTTCATTGCGACAATTTTCATTCTTTTTTATCCTTCTTTTTTGTCTGAGGAAACAAAATTGAAAATGAGTTATAAATTGTGGTCGAAAACTGTTTCCATTAGTTTGCTTATTAGCGAACCAATAAACCAAGTTAAAAGTGAATTACGCCCGGTCGAATGATTTGTTCAGTGGCAATGGAACTGCAATATCTTGTTTTAATTTTAAATTAAATGCAACTGCAATCTTGATTTTACATTACAAGGTCGAAAAATTTAATGATACACTGCAAATTTGTAATTGCAAAAAAAAAGGGTTGGAAAATTAAAAAGGTGAAAAAAAATTAATTATAATCGACTGATGAAATGTTGTTGTGTTTTTCAGTGATGTTCAAACTGAACGAGTCGGAGGAGGTTTTCATCAAAGGAGGCCCTCTCGGTGCGATGACGTACGAATTCGAGCAACTGCATTTCCACTGGGGCGCACATGACCAGGAAGGCTCGGAGGGTCAAATAAACAACCGGTCATTTGCCATGGAGTTACACGCTGTGTTTTACAATACCGCTTACAACAATTTTACTGCTGCGCTCGAACATCCTGACGGTCTCTCTGTATTGGGCTACTTTTTTGAGGTGAAAAAAAAAAACGCGAACGTTTGAACGTGTTATAAAAAAAGTCGGGTAGGAAATAAAATGGAAAATAAAACGAATAAAAAAGCGAATGTGAAAAACGGTAAAACAGAAGTGCTTGAAAAAAGTAAAAAAAATTGAATTGTAAGGAAAGAAAGAGTGTGGAATTAATGTTGGTTTTAATTGCAGGCTTCGGAGGAGCCCAATGCTGCGTTTGAGCCGATAGTGAAGTCACTGTCGCACGTTAAAAAAGCCGAGTCGTCGCACATACTTCCGGATCCGTTGAAATTAAATACGTTGTTACTGCCAGAGAAGATTGATCTGCAAAGTTATTTCACCTATCAAGGGTCCCTCACCACACCGCCGTGCTTGGAAGTTGTTACATGGATAGCTTTTAAGGACCCCTTACATTTATCACACGACCAGGTTCGATAATTTCATCAACTGTGTCATTCAAATCTATCGCACCTCTATTTTATTTTCTGTTACTAAAACGTTTGTTTCTAAAACTGCGCCAAATGTATTAACCCAAAATTATCTATTCAAAATTTTTAATTTCTCTAAACCCTTTTTATTTTCAAAAAATATAAATTTTATGTCACGAATTTTAAGTACACTCAACTTCCCCAGTTTTACCTACTTTGGGACCTACTTGGGTTTGAATATGATGGCTATGGCCATTTCTTTTCGGTTGAAACTGAGAACGAAATCTGTCAAAAACTGGGAACGTGTAAAAATTGAGAAAGTTAAAACTGGGGAAGTTGAGTGTATCCAAATTGTAAATGTTTATAGGTAAAAATGTTAAATGTTATAAACTTTGAGATTTGTTAAGATGACAAAATTTAATTTTCAGCTCGAGGCTTTTCGGGACATTGACAGTTCAGATGGCGACAAATTGAAGCGAAATTTCAGGCCAGTTCAGCCACCAGAGGACCGACCGATATTTTTGAACGTTCGTTTGGATGGTTCAGGCAGCGATTCGGAAGAGCCAGATAACGATGCAGAATCAATTGACAAAAGTGATACTCCAAAAGCGACAGCTAAGCCAGCTGAGGACAAACCCCCTGGGGATGATAAGAAACCCGATACAGGCAACGACATAAACGACACGTTTAAAGAGGATGAGGACGAGGATCCTGACGCGGTGACCGAGGACGAACTCCAAGCATTGTCAGAAGATGAGGAAAGGATGGAAGGCGCTGTTTCCGGCAACGTTGAGATGTTCATCAACTTTTTCGTCACCGTCTGCACGCTTTCCACGATCTTCATCATGCGATAGATCTGTTCAACCGTTAACTCTAGTCAATTGTGTAAATACGAGACCAAATCCGCTGGTATTCTTACAGTTTGCGACCTACTTAATTTCTTTATGCGTCCGTGCGCTTGCTGATCCACACGTAAAGAAATTTGAAAAAATCAACTATCAACGACTGTCTTGAACATTTTTTTTTCCTTTTTTATGAAGATTCAATTAGTTAGTTTTTAACTCTGAAATTTGTAACACGAAATTGTTCTGCAAAGTGTGAGAATACATTTTTATTTATAAAAATTGGTTCGATCATGGCGAGCTTAACCTTTTCATCTGTTTACTGATAAATTTAACTTGTGGATTGTTAATTTTGTTATCTTACCCTATTTATCGTACGATATGAAACAGATGAAGGAGGCAGGTTCATTGAATGAACTCAGTGAGCTATATATTCATGACACGCTGAACGCTACCGATTGTCTGATGTTCCTTGAGTAAATCGTGAATGTTTATTTTTACATTATAAATATGACCGATTACCGCTGTCGACTGAGATTCCTACCAGCGCATATTTTTATAAGTCGAAAGAAATTTGCAACATGTCATAGATTGTTTCATAGATTTTCAACATCTGTCATCTCATAAAAATTGAAAACATGAATCGATTTTTCGTGCATTCACGTTTTTTTTTTTTTTTTCTAAGTTGCAAGTTGTAAAACTCGGTATTAAGATTTTTTGTACACGTTTCAGTGATAAGAATTATAAAACATATCAATTGTACCAAAATGTATTTGTAACTCCGATAATTTCAATGGAGATTATTATATTTTCGCTCCGTGTGCGTATTCGTTTGAAATAATGCGATTTGCATCACGTTTCGTTTTGATTAGGAAAATTTTATATGCGAAATTGCGACAAGCTATCATATGCCAATGTGGTCTATCAATGATAAGGTCTAATGTGCCATTTCAGGATATAAGATTTTTTAATGAACTAATATTATATCACAAATCAACAAGTAATTTAAAAACGGTGGACTTGGAAAATGTTTGAGTTACTCTGGAAAACCGATAGTAACGTAACAACCTAGAATTAAAAAAAATTGTTATCTCAACATTTTTGGATTGCGTATAACTTTGATACTTGTGAAAATGTTTTGGTGGTTCAAACACACGCACCTTTTTCTCACTTTTGATTTCGTATTTTTGTGTAACTGAAAATCAAATCACGAATAATGAAATATGTTTTCATTTATAATTTATATGAAACAAAAGTGTCTTTATTGTTACAGACTATAATTATAACTTTCAGTGTAAAATGAGATTTGTATTTTGAATAATTGATCTAATAAAAAGTGAAAAATATCATCGCATAACTTTGATATAATTTATTCACCACCAAAAAAAGAAGTATAAAATACACTCGCATTTGAATAATTCAACTTTTCCGCCAAGTTGTAGACACAAAAATGAAAAAAAAAATCGCCATCATCCGATGGTAATAGTGTGTCAACAAAGACTGGATTGGTATAGTAATGATTTTCGTCGACAGATGGCGTTTTCAGACCCAAATATAAAAAAAAACATTTTCATGTTTTTTAATTAAAATTAAATTATAAACTTGAACAATAATATAAGATAAATAAATAATAGCATCAATCAGAAGCATCAAAAGTACCATACAATCTTAGTAAAACTAAATTCGATTTTTGTTCTTGTTTGCAAAAAATCAATTTGATCTCTTGACTGTGAAAAATCAAGTACAAATTTTTTCGGCAAGTAATATTTCTCGTTGAGAATAAGTCTTTGATTACTGGGGAAGATTATGTTCAAGGTTAAAGGGAACGTAGTTTGTTATGGTTTAAATAAAAATAATAGCAACAGTCGTTGAGATGTAAACAAGGTGTAACGAAAGAAGTAGCGAAGAGATGAGAAAGGGAAAAGCGCGCGCTGATAACGAACGTTGATTGGACGCCGGTTCGGACGGAGCCGTCTGCTGTGGCGCGAGGAACGCTATTTTCGAGCATTTCACAACTGTCGCAATCAAACGTTCTCATTTTTCCGTTACAAAATAACCGTGGGCGTGAAGGTAACGAAAAAAAGTTAGCAACGTTCGTTTGCAAATAGATGTGACACAATCGCGCGATTATTCTCAGCTTCATGTTTAAAACACGAGGTATTAAAAAAAGGACAAGATTTTCGTTTGTAAGAGAGGACAGAATCGAGGCGCAGCATCTTAACGGACGATGTGAGTACAAAATTTCGCTCGTTTTCATCAAATATCGCTAATTTATTACAAAATACCTTAAACAGTAATCGCGAATGTTCGAACACGTTCACACAAACAAAAAAAGACACTGTGAACCAGCCGAATCGCGAAGGTTGGTCTTTTGAAATTCAAAAATTTCATCTCGCGAATTTTCTTTTGTCATTCAAAAGTACTCGACGCGGTTTCTGTGCTTGAAACAGATAAATGAATGAGTTCGAGGTTATGTTACCCGCTTGTTGCTATACTCAGAACGTAAACAACGGATGTGTACGAAATTCACACGACACCGGTGAGCCAAAAACAACAACGGTAACAGTTTGTTTCGCACGAAACCTAACCTAATTCCGCGAGCACCGAGTCCAAATCTTCCTGAAGAAGTAAACTCTTTTCGCGTTGTTTGATCAAGTCGTCCTTCAGTCTGTCAACTTGTGTTTTCAATAAATAGTTGCCCTTTTTCAACGACGATACTCGTCCCTCGTGTCGCTTCACTTGTTCCTGTAAACAAAACGGTTAGTTTTTAAATTTCAAATTATTTACAATTTTTTTTTTTTTTTAATTTTTTTTTTGTGTACGAGTTTAATTTATGCAAAATAAATACGATAAATAGAACATAAATATTATTTTGGTGACATTGAAACATAGAAAAAAAATTTTTTTTACATTTCAAAAACTGTTCCAAACAAAGAAGAATCTATTAGAATTGAAAATGTATTCAAGACAATTTTGTGTGTGAAAAATATTGTCAGATAATGGACGTACTGTTAAAATATTTTTGCGTTTCTCCAACGGAGCAGATTCGTCATCATCAGGCGCTTCATCCTCAGAGGACGACTCCTCGGAATCAGATTCCTCCGATTCAGTTTCTTCTTCCTCTTCTTCGACTTCTTCTTCCTCCTCCTCTTCCTCTTCATCAGTGTCCGCCATCAATTTGGCCATTTTGTCCACTTCTTTTTGCAACTGTTTGAATTTTTTGTTTTCTTCTTTGTACATTTTTTGCTGGTGCTTAATCTGTTCTTTTAGAGCAAAACGCTCTTTTCTGGCATTGACTTCTTTGTTTCTGTAAAGAAAGGACAAGATAAGATATTGTTCAGAGATTAAGTGTATGAAAAAAAAGGTTTTTTTAAAAACTTACTGGAACGTCTTGATTTTGTTTTTAAGGAGTTTGATTTCTCGTAACTGTCTTCTTTCTTCTGCTGCTTTCGGATCGTCTTCTTCTTCAGAGCTTTCCGTTTCTTCCTCTTCTTCTTCGCTTTCACTTTGTTGAACTGGTGCACGTTCTACACTTTTTTGTGTGGCGATTCTGGCCACTTCTTTTGCACTGGGACATCCAGCTAATGCCATACCTGGAAAATCGTACCATACCCCATTCTCATCATCATCATCTTCGTCATCATCACTATCATCCTCCTCCTCCTCCTCCTCCTCATCATCATCATCATCATCGGGCATTTCAATTATAGGTTCACTCGTATAGCTAAAGCTTTGGATACAAGCTGACGCACCATTTGTAGTAGCTTCTGTTAGTTTAGCAAAAAGCAAGAAAGAGGTAGTGTTAGGGGTAGAAAGAAGAGATAGAAGAAAGCATTAAAAAAGCATTCAAATAGCATAAAATTTAACAATAGGAATTCAAATTTGCCCCTTTTCTATTTTCATAATATATGAACTTTAAACAAAAAACGAATTACAAAATAATTTTGAAAAATTGCAATAAAGCATTTATGTTCATCAATATTTTATTATGAAAAAAGATATATACCATATAAAATTTCGCTCAAATTAAAAAAAAATTTATGAAGACTCAGTGCAAAGTTGCAGGAAAGTGCATAGGATAGAAATCGCAAGAAGATGCAGGGCAAAGCGAGAAACATTTTTTTCTTTCATCGTTTTTCAAGTTTGTCATTATTTGCAAAAGTATTTTCAACATACCGGCTTTCATACGTCTTTCCAAATTAGAATACAATCTTTTCATCTCGTCCAGTTCGTTTCTTAGTTTGTCTCTTTCATCAGCGACTTTGGAATAGTCGTTCTCCAGTCTCTCAGCGTCTTTTCTCGCCTGCTCTGCTTCCCTCATCAAGGACTCCGTCATCTTCGCATCCTGCTGCTTTACTTCTTGGACATTTTTTTTTAATTTTTCCCTCTCCAGCTCTGCTTCTAAATTCAAAATTCTAGCCTGCAAGATATAAAACAAACGTGAAAAAAATAGTTATCAACTTGAAATTCAATTCAAATTTTCAATAAGTATATACTTGGTAAAATGAGTCAGTTATAGAACAAAAAACTAAAAGTTTCAGATCATACATATACGTCATGAAAGTGTTTAACAATTTACTTTATCTCATACAAAAATATAAATGTTTTCAAATTATATAATTATAATACAATTTTAAAATTTTGAAGAAAAAAAACGACTTCAATTTCGACAAAACCAAAAGTTCACAACTTATACCTTGTCAACATTTTGAAATAACTAAGAGTAGATCTTGTAAAAGATAGTTGTGCATTCAACTTAATTTACATTAATTCTA
>JAAMPD010003038.1:0-11662 GCA_025266255.1 Trissolcus basalis
TTTTTAATTTGATAATTTAATAACATTTCATGTAAATATAAATTATATATATTTTTTCTATCTTTTGTAGATTTTAGTTAAAAATAACAAAAATATTTTGTGTAATTTGTTCAGTGAATTTCGCTTTGAATTATATAAATAAACGAAAATCCTAAAAACCATCTTTGAATTAGATATAAAAACTTAATTTCCATATATAGTATGGGCAAACATTTTAAATTTGGATTACAAAAGACTTATCTGAATAATTCCGATTAGCACCGAATTGTTATTCACTCACATAAATATTGCGAAAAAAAGAAAAAGTAATCTTATCGATTACGAATCTAATTATGAAAAGAATAAAAAAAGCGACATCATTTTATACAAGTTGGATATAATGTTCAAAAAAATTCGCACGAAATCTTAGAATTCTAAATTAACTGATAAATTTCTCTATTAATCCCGAATTTTGTCTTATCTTGGTTTGCAACAACGTTCGCTCGGAACGCGCACTTATAGCACAATTGTAATCGCCCCAATCAACATTTCTGTTTGTCTGAACTTGTGATAAATATTAATGCGAGTTTATTTAAAGCCTTTGCTCGCAAAATAATCATTTAGTTTCCTTTTTGCGAGGCGACGAGTCCGGCTGAGCTTCACGATGAGTGTTTTCGGTAACTGTGTTAAAACATGTGTGACCATAAATGGTAATTAGAATATAACTTGAATCGGCTGAATCATATCACGTTTCTTCAAAAAAATCTTCTCAATTTTTTCTATCAATTTTTTAATAATGATTTCGATTTTCCAGGTGTCAGGAAAATGTCCACCATAGGGTTCGTCGGTCTGGGCAATATGGGAAGTCACATGGCTCGGAACCTGTTGAAAAAAGTGACCAAAAATTAATCAAATAATAATAGAATAAAAATCGATTCGTAACTTAATTACAGTCAGACAAAAAAACATGTTTTTAACATTAAATCATTTGTTTTAGAATCACAAATTAACAATTTACGATATAAATAAAGCAGCAGTAACGAAAGTTAAAGAATACGGGGCAAACGGTGCAGATAGTATTTCGGAGGTGGCAAAAAATTGTAACGTGATTATTTCGATGCTGCCAACTAATCAGCACGTTTTGGACTGTTATCTATGCGATGGTGGTATTCTGACGTATGTTTCTAACTGTAAACTGAAAAACAAAAACAATTACAAGGCAAATTCACTCGTTCATTCATTACAATTTTTCTTACAATGAAAATGTTTTTAAAATATAAAAAAATAATAAAATGATAATACAATTATCAGATATGATATTTTATCGTAGCAAAAACTTAGGAAAAACTTTGTGTGATTTATCAGATCTGTGAAGCCAGATACGCTGCTTATTGACTGCAGTACAATATCGCCATCGACATCTAAGATTGTTGAGAATGATGCCAAGAAAGTCAAAGCAAATTTCATCGACGGTCCAGTTTCTGGAGGTACAAACGTAGATAATTAATTGAAATATTAATTAATCGTTAATTAACTGTTGGTGGAAAAGGAAAATGATAATCTTGAAATAATCTTAGGAGTGATTGGCGCTGAAAATGCGACTCTGACGTTCATGGTTGGAGGAACAAAGGAAAATTTCAACAGAGCCAAACCTATCCTTGAAGGTATGGGATCAAGGATAGTACATTGCGGAGAAGTTGGCTTGGGTCAAGCGGCAAAAATCTGCAACAATATGCTGCTTGGTATTACCATGCTTGGAGCCTCCGAAGCTCTAATTTTAGGCAAAAAGTAATGACTGAAACATTTTTTTCTTACAAACCGATTAACAGAGTGATTAAAGATTTATGATAATTTGTCTAGATTGGGCTTAAATGAGAAGACTCTAGTAGACATCATGAACTCAAGTACGGGAAGATGTTGGTCTACCGAACTCTATAATCCAATTCCTGGCATTCTTCCAAACGTTCCAAGTTCTAAAAATTATGAGGTACGAATAAATTTAATAGATTTGTTGAACAGAAACTGAATTGAATTGAAGTAATAAAATATGTCTACTTTACCTTGCAGGGTGGATTTGGAATACAACTCATGGCAAAAGACTTGGGACTCGCTCAAGCTTCTGCCCTCGAAACAGGAACGCCAATTCCACTTGGAACATTGGCTCATCAATTCTACCGGACTGTGATAGCTCACGGTTTGGGAGACAAAGATTTTGCTGTGGTTTATCAATTTTTGAGCGGCAATACCAAAATTTAGTAGCTTATTTTAGGAATGCAAGTTTTTATAATTTTGTACATACATGTAAACATTTTTTCTGCTCATAATAAACAAATTCACCTGAAGTTACTGAAATCATTCAGCGTTTCATAGATTGTAACAACATTTTATTAAAAACTTAAATTAAAAATAATTTGTGTCCACTTAATTTTAACAACTTAATGCTTTTCTAAAGCTAGTGTAAGTAATTCATTCAAGGATGTCAGCAGAATTCTGGGATCTTCTACTAATCCTGCTCCAACCATCGCTCCAGTATACAACTGAAAAGAATTTGTTTCATTAATAAGTTTAATTGATAAATTTTGATTCTAATCAATATTAAAAATATAATTAGTTACTTGTTCAGTTAAAAGTTCAGCCAGACGAGGATTCGTCGTATTGAGTTCACAGAGTTTCTTAATAATTGGATGATTAGGGTTGATCTCCAATCGAGGCTGCAGAATACTGTAACGCATGTCTTCGCTCAAGTTGTGACTTTGCATACGAATGAACTGTCTCGCACTCGCCATATCTTGAACCGTAATGACACAAGGATGCGACTCCAATCGAGTAGTGGTTTTAATGTCATGAGCTTTCTTGTCCAGAGTTTTCTTCATAAAACTAATAAGTCGGTCGATTTCTTCTTTGTTCAATTGGGCTGAAACGAAATTAATATAATTTATTAAACATTGCATTTTTTAATGTTTTTTTTATGATTTGAATTTTTACTTACCTGGAGTATCATCTTTGCTGTCAGTTTCTTTTCGTAGTGCCTTTTCCACAGAAGTCAAATTATGATTATTGAAATTTCCTAAATGCATGAGAACTAATTCATCGTAAGGCTCGTAGCAGAAAAGGACCTCCACGTCGCGTTTTTTCAACGACTCAAAATAAGGCGACTGTTCTGCCAATGCACGACTGCAAATAAAGGTCATTCAATTTTAGAAAACGTCTCAAGTTTTTTTCTTTATTTATGAAACTAAAAAATTGTTACGTACCTTGGCGCAGCCATGTAATAAATTTCTTTTTGGTCTGGAGCCAATCGCTTACAATAGTCTGGAAGAGTTACAAGTTCACCTGATTCTTTTTTCGATGACTCAAATCTTAACAATTTTCCAATATCCTCCTACGATGTAAAAACATAAACAATCATTTTGATATAATTCATCTTTTTTGAAATCATTTAATTTTATTAGAATATGAAATAATTACTTTCTCAGATGGAAGATCACTCGTTACAATTCCTTCTTTGAGGAAAAGTCCGAAGTCTTGATAGAAGGCATTGTACTCTTCTGGCTGTTTCGTCGATCGATCGATCAAAAACTTCAAAACGCGTGATGTAAGAACATTTCTCAGTTTTCTAAACACATAAAAAGTAATTCATAAGTATAATATCTTGATGGGAAATGAAAATGGTTTGTTGTGGCTGATTATTTAACATACCCAATGAGAGCGCNGTTTTGGAGCAATTCTCGACTTAAATTCAGTGGAATGTCTTCTGAATCTACAACACCTTTAACGAATCGCAACCACTTCGGTAAAATGTTGTCTGCTTTACTTTTTATGAGAACCTTTCTACTATACAACGATACGCTAGCCGAAGTATCTCGACTCATATCAAACAAACTTGGCTTCATTTCAGGGAAGTATAAAAGAGCACGTATGCTCAGAGGAACGTCTGTTTTGTAATGTAGAGTGAAACGGGGTTGATCGTAAGCATTGCTGATAAACCTGTAGAATTCTGTGTGCTGCTCTTTTGTGATGTCTTTTGGCTCAGACATCCATAATGGCTGAAATTGAACATTCATTGATTAATAAAAATGTAATCAATTACATGAATTAAGACTGTATGTAATTAAATAAAAATTTACTATCCAACGTAAAATAATAAATAGGAATATGATAATTTAAAAATATACCTGCATAACATTGACTTTCTTTCCATTAACATAAATTGGACTTCCAACGAAATTGCTATACTTTTTGATAATTGCTGAAAATAAATTGATCAATATTAATAATTCATTTTTATGTTTTGTTTGAGATTGATCGAGTTAATCAAACTTACTATTGATTGTATTGTCATCGCTGAACTCTCGGCAATCTGTTCGCAAATGTAATACAATTTTGGTTCCTGGTTGAACACCTTCAGCTTCTGATATTTCGTAAGTCCCGGTTCTAAATTAAAATCTTGTTAAAGCCGATTCTGACTTTTTCACAATCATGATTTTTTATAACATTACTAGGGGGCTGCGCCCCCTGCGCGCTACTCTCGCCAACTCCCAAATTGAGCCCGGGCGAACTGCGTCTGAGATACGCTTGCACTTTTTTTTGGTAATGTTCCGAGAGTTGAATCGACTTGAAATTTTGTACACTTGTAGGTCGTGATCAGGTCTGTTTGCAAAAAAATAGGCAAGGCTGCGAAATCGATGCAATTGTATGTACGAATTTTCAATGGCCGTTCCGCTAAAAAGTCGGAAAAAAGGTCGGGAACAGCGGAGATAATTTTTTTAGTATAGGTAGAAAATTACCCATCAGAAATCCAATGAAGTCCTTCAGCATCCTTTTTGAAAGATTTCGAGAAAACTTCTACTTTATCAGCCACCATAAACGCACTGTAGAATCCAACTCCGAATTTTCCAATGATCTTCGAAGCTTCTTCTGAAACTTGTTTGTCTTTCAGTTGTTCCAAAAATGCCTGGAAAAATTCAAGGAAAGTATTTATATAAAAAATTATGTTTAAAATTGTACATCGATAAAATGTTTTGAATGATTTTTTAATACTTTTGATCCAGATCTTGCAATGGTTCCTAAATTTGAAATGAGCTCTTCTCTAGACATTCCTATACCTGTGTCTTGTATAGTTAAAGTTCGATTTTGTTTATCTGTAGAGATATGGATTTCTAAATTCCTATCGCCACCTTCTTCGGAACTTAGATTTTCAGTTAACCGAACGTATCTCAACTTTTCTAGTGCATCACTCGCATTAGATATCAACTCTCTAACAAAAACCTAGAAAATGAAAACAACATTTATTTTATTATCAATTTCTCATTCATTGCAATAACCAATTTTCAACTATTCGACTTACTTCTTTATCAGAGTACAGAGATTTCGCAACAATATCTAACAACATCCTAGTTTCAGACTGAAACTCATGCTTCGTACTATCCCCTGAAAATAAAAAAAATCTCGTTACATTAAACCAAAACTCACTCTAATTAATAATCGAATCAAATTACCAATTCAAAAAATACCTTAGTTTTTTCATTGTTTTTGATTATGTTATGATATTCAGAATCTTCTGGAGCGCTGGCTTCTGCAGCTTGCGATGACATAAGTCTCGCATGATTGACATCTAAAAAGTGTTAGAAATATTATCACAAATAAACTCTCTCACTAAATTTGCACAAATCATTTATAATTTATTTGCAAAACAGTAAATAAAAGTATCATTTGCAGCATGAGCCTGGTAAACCTAACCTCAAACTGATCATAAACTTCGTTTATTTACATAAATAAAATTGACTGGTCGTTTCAAAGAAACAAAATCTACTCACTGTAAATTTGGCGATGTCTCGCAACGAGATTGACACTGCGACATGCCGAAATATTTAATCGAGAAACAGTTTTCCCGAGCTTGATGATATTTTGAAGTCGAAATGCCGCCGCCATGATTTCTACTGCTACGCCAGTGTTGTCAGATGTCCTACCGAATGGACTCCTGCCCCTGTGGATCGTTTCGTCTGTCGCAGTTGCGCATACCGAAAACGGTTTTAGGCGTTGTTTATGTTGTTTCGCCGAAGAATGAAAACCGATTGTAACACTTCATTCGAAACCCAAAAGTACAAACACAATGATAAAGCAAGCTACAAAATAAAAACATGAACGAATAACATAACCTCATCATATTTCTCTGACTTGTAACTTTAACTGTCAGTAAGTGAAATGCCCCACATTAAAGAAGTTGCCAATTTGGTAAGTCAATAATCAACCAACAACAAACAACATTACTCTTCATTCAACTTTCATTAATTTCATTCATTTTTCAGTTACAATAAATCCAATGCATTAAAGTCTCAAGGTTAACTGCGTCATCATTGGAAGCCGGTTTTTCATGACAGCTGTTTGGCAACACGTGAGAATGTCCAGGACTGTTTTCAATCACTTGGTCTTCGCAGTCTAACATGTTTCGCGGAGAAAGGGAGAGCGTTCTCTCGAAAGTGTGTGTGGTGGCGAGAGAAAAGAAAGGCTGTTCCGTTAGGCAGCCTCGGGGACTGAAATGTCAACGTGCGGCGCACAGTTGCGTCACGCGATAACGAATCACAAACAACCATCGGGCGTCGCGAGCTTGTCAGTTTACGCCCAGCACCGACGATGGAACAACTGAGCGCGAAGCTTGCGACCTACCGGCAGGAGCACCTGGTCCGCTTCTGGCCCCAGCTCTCCGACAAGGAACGCGAGATGCTGATCCAGGACATCCGCTCGTTCGACCTGGCAGAGGTCTGTGACTGTTTCCAAAGGGCCACCCAGAGCCTCCACGTCACGAGCGAGCTCCTGGACGAGAAGATCCAGCCGGTGCCCGACGACTATGTCGCCTCGGCGACGACCAGCAGCAGAGAGCAACTCGACAAGTTCGAAGAGTTGGGGCTGAAGGAAATCGCGGACGGGAAGGTCGCGGTGCTGCTGATGGCCGGGGGTCAAGGAACTCGACTGGGAGTTGATTACCCCAAGGGCATGTTCGACGTTGGACTGCCTTCTGGCAGCAGCCTGTTCAAACTCCAGGCGAAGAGGATCCAGAAACTCGAGCAGCTTGCGAACGACAGATTCGGCAAACGAGGCAGGATCCAGTGGTAGGTTGATGAACGGCGATGAAAGTAAAGTCGTGCGAAAGAATTTTGTTGGTACTTTCAAATTGGCGGTTCGATTTCAATGTAAATTGAATGGATGGCCTTGGAAAGTTGTTTGAGTTCGATTAAATGTTGTATCGAAGATGGTTATTTTTATACCTTCGATAAAAGTGTAAATGATTTTAGTGGTTCTAATGTTGCTTGGATGTTTGATCTAATTTAGAATCATTTGTTCAAGTATTTCTAAATTACCTTGATCAAAGAGCAAATAATTAGATGAAACCTATAAGCAATGTTTATTGATGTTACTTTAGTTTCGTTCGTTTTGCCGTTTTGTTGCTTTCGGATTTGAAAACTTGATAAGACATTTTTTTAATAATTTTTCAGTTAATCCGGTGCAATTGCATTAACGCAGAATTAGGCGCAACTACATATAGAATTATCTCATCCGGCGCAATTGCGTATTGCTCTGTTTTCTTTCAATTCTCTCTTGGTTGTTAACTGACAATGATTTATCTAACATGGACGTGATAAATGTATCCCTTTCTATCCTGACATTTGATTTCAGTCTAAAAAGTCAGACGTGTCGAAATTTTGATTAGTCACATTGAAAATGAGAAATTAAAATTTTCAAACCCGCGGGTTTAATTGCGCATAAAAAATTATAAGAGAAAGTTTGGTTTATTTTGTAATAGAAATTGCTGTTTTTTCAACTCCCACAGTCGAGTTAGTTTCACTTTATTAGTTACTAAATTTCGTTTTAGAGAAAATCAAAAACAACAATTTGAAATTATATTTTTTGATTTGTTTCAGGTACATTATGACGAGTGATGCAACTGAGGAACAAACTTTATCGTACTTCTTAGATAATCATTATTTTGGTCTGAACGAAGCGAACATCAAAACTTTTCGACAAAATATGTTGCCTTGTTTTGATTTCGATGGGAAAATGCTCCTGGATCAAAAGCACCGCATATCACAAGCGCCAGATGGTAACGGAGGGCTTTACAAGGCACTGAAGAGCGAAGGCATCTTGGAAGACATGCAAAAACGAGGAATCAGAAGTGTGCATGCCTTTTCGGTTGATAATATTCTGGTGAAAGTGGCGGATCCCCTATTTGTAGGATATTGTTTGTCCCGCTCCGCTGATACCGGAGTTAAGACTGTCAAAAAAACTTGTCCGAACGAAGCCGTCGGTGTTGTTTGCAAGGTATAACAACATTTTTCTATGTTTCATTTCAAACAAGATTTTTATCGAGCATTAGAAGGAAAATATATTACATCAAATCTTACAATGAATATTTATAAAAGAATGCTTTGTCGTTCTCCTGGGCGACAAACTCGTCAAACTTGTTTTCCTAAAAATACCACAGGACAATTATCATGGCCAGATAATAATGCAAAATGAAAAAATTGCACTTTCTTTATTCGTTTTACTTCGTTTTTAAATTAGTTAAAAGATATTGATAATTTTATAAATGATAAGATAGTACTAATGACTTGTTTAACAAAAATAAGTTATTTTACTGATACGATTTCTTACATTGTATAAAAGGAAATCAGGCCGTGAGATTAATGAGAAAATCGGTAACTGATGTTTGTTTTTCTTTCAGGTCGATGGACGATACCGAGTGGTCGAGTACAGCGAGATCAAATCAGATACAGCAGAACTTCGTCGCAACGACGGGAACTTGGTTTTCGACGCTGGAAATATTTGCAATCACTATTTCACCGTTGACTTTTTACAAAAAGTCGTGGATGAATTCGAAGGTCAACTGGATCTTCACGTTGCAAAAAAGAAGATTCCATATGTTGACGACGAGGGAAACAGAATTGTTCCAAAAACACCGAACGGTATCAAAATCGAGAAGTTCATCTTTGACGTTTTCAAGTTCACGCATAATTTGGTTGTTTGGCAAGCGGATCGTAAAAACGAGTTCAGTCCACTGAAGAACGCCAACAGTGCTGGCGTAGACTGTCCCCTGACTGCTAAAACCGATATCTTGGCTCTACACAAAAAGTGGCTTCTGGCTGCTGGAGCGAAAGCTGTCGAAGGTGAAGTCGAAGTTGATCCTTTGCTGTCCTACGGTGGAGAAAATTTAACCGAGAAAGTAAAGGGGAAAGTCCTCACAGGACCTCTAGTTCTGTCTTGAAAAGGCAGACAAAATATGTACCTTTAATCCTTTATTTTAAATGTCATATTTTTTTATCCCAGGCCGTCCTTATTTTTTTGTTCTTAGTTATTACTTAGAACTGCAATATACCTGTTTTACCTACAAATTTTATATTTTTGTGTAGATAATTTTGTTTTATTATATACATTTTGTACTTATTTGTTTATTGTCCTGCATGAAATTTAATTATGAATTTGTGAAATACCGATTAGTTGCGGCGTCAAATGTTGTGGATAGTTAACTTAAGGATCGAACCGACAATACAAAATCGCAATTGTTAATCCTAAACATCATCATGTGCACTGAAATTCAAATTACAATTCGGTGTCCAATCACGCACTAATGAAATTACTTTCACGCATTCGTTGATTTTGTAAATAAAATTTATTACGCAACCAGAGATGTTTATACCGAAAAGAATAGATTTTAAATAAAATGAATGATAACAAATTCTTTGGTACTGTCAATTTTTTGCCAACAGACATTCTTTATTCATCGAAAAATACAGGTTTTTTATAAATAAATATACTAGACACTTACAATTACTAACATAATGATCCTTAAACTAGAGGCACAGTGTAAGCGCTGAATTTAACAGGGCAACAAGGAATTTTCTTTTTTTTACAGAACTAAAATACCTTCTAATGAGATTCGTTCTTTCAATTATTTACACCTGCTGATTGTTCTTTTACCACATCATGCAAGCACTTCCTCTGCTTCTCGCAAGAGGATTTAGACACAAATTTGTGAGCACGCGCACAGCTTCGTTTCCATCGTCTTTGGCATAAAGTGTCGTCCTTTTTATACTTCTCCTAACAGAGTCTCTTCCAAAACCATTGTACACACTTCTGCTTGCCGGAACGGTTTTGATCTTCGATACTTTGAAAGACGGTCTTCGTGAAGGTTCCCTCAAAGTCCTTCTGGACTCTGACGGGGACCTTCTCGATCTTCGACTGCTGCGAACTTTCTCAGCTAAGCGTCGTTCCATCTTGTATCTTGGAAAATCTAGAGTTTCCAGTTTGCTCTGGGACTTAGTGGTTCTGTATTGAGAGTACATGTGATTGCTTGAAGAACTTTTTGTCGACTTATGTTTCGGCATCGTTTGGACTGAAATTTTGCTGGTCGCTTGCATTCCCACTAGAGGAACGCCTAACTTGCGAGTTTTCTTTGACTTGTCATTGACCATATTAGAATTGGTCTCCTCCGAAGGACCGTAACGGGCGTTTTGTTCGTAAGCGTTGATTTTTTCAATCACCATACTCTTGCTTGACTTTCGGTTTCTGGAGTCGCTGCATTCGGTGTCTCCATCATTACCGTTGCTGTTTGCTAAAGAATATAAAAATTTATCATCAAAAATGAAAAATAATACTTTTGCATTTTTTGAAAGGTATAAATATTTAAACATTTTGTATACCTGAAGCACTTTTTTCAAGTGACTTTCGATACTGCCTGACAAATCCCATCGAAGTGTTTTCTCTGGACTTCAAAAAATTGATCGCATCATTTCTGCGACGCTCAAGATTCGCAGATTCAGATTCCACATTTGAAAATCGATCGACCAGACGTTCTTTGTCGTTGCGTTTCTTCTTTGATGATTTTCGACCTGACATTTTGGAGCCAGAAGTTCTCGAGTATTTTCTTTCATTTTGGAGCATATCATCAGCGTTACGAGAATTTGGAGACTTTCTCAAAGTGCCAATATTTTTGGCCATCGACGCCTGGTAATCTTTGATCGGTATACTTCTCGAACCGCTATCAACTTCCAAGATGTGTTCGTACTTTTCAGTTCTGGATTTCGATTGGACGTGTCTGGGTTCCTTGTCTGGACCAAAGTCCACGTCCACTGCTCGCTCCTCGTACGAACGAATAGGCTGAACGTTTGTTGAGGACTTGGAGGGATTTCTCCAGTTCTCAATCACACTCTTCCTGTGAGGATGAAATTTTTTCAGATCCGGTTCGTTTTTTTCATATGAGATGATTTTTCCATTCGAAATCGGTAATGAATCCTTGTTGCCCCTTAGCCATTTTCAGGATTTTCCTCCGAACGTTGTGCCTACCATGTGCATTCTGTTTTCTATTCCTAAATCTGAAAAAATAACAGAATAGATAAATATAATAGAACCATTATCAATTTAATTTCAAAAAGAAATATACAGGGTGTAACGGGAGTATACGATGGCGCGTCATGTACTGATTCTAGGAGAAATTGTAAACAAACTTACAATAGTGGTTTAATTTTAAAAACGTTTCCCGATTTTTAATCAACGATTGAAAAAAGACTTCATTTTCGAAATGAAGTTTTAGAACTTGGAACTTCATTGAAATGACATTTTCAGTGCTTGAGGTTAAGTAAATAAGAAAAAATTGAAACATTTATTAAAAATGCGTTAAAACAACAAATTG
>JAAMPD010003039.1:0-11655 GCA_025266255.1 Trissolcus basalis
TTTACATGTTTTTTAACTCCACCACGAATGTTTTTTCTTTTTTTTTAATTATCACAGGAAATCTTGAACGAAAAACAATGTTAAAACCTGTATATTTCATTTTCTTACACGCAACAATATAAAAAGTTCAAATACATTTTTCTCGGAAAAATTAATTGTGTGATGTTTTTCTGTTGTAAAGTTTGAAAAAAAAATCATTCTCGAAAAAAATCGGCTAGAGTTTTCACTTTAACATTCGTTAATTTTTTTTTTACAAAAAAAAAAAAAAAAATAGTTCGATTTCAACGAAGTCAGTTTTATTTATCAGGTTTAACGATAAAATATCATTTTTTAAATTTGATTCCAGATAGAAACAGTAAGCAGGAGATTTCTATATACGATTTAAAAAAAAAGCGCTAACGTCATCTAAGTGCCTGTTAGATTGTTTTTATTTTCAATATATAATTTACTTTTCATTTTTATTAGACACACAACAAATGTATGGTAAAAATAACTATGTAAAATAATTTGATTGATATAAAATAAATATTTCCCTCGTGAACGAAAATATATTCCCTAAAATATATTTCATTTTATATTTTATGAATTTATATAAAAAAAATAGCTGAAAGTATTCGCGTCGCTGCGCTATTTTTATTCAGTAATAGCAACGTAAAATTATAGGGTAAAACGGAAAACAGTTTTATTCCTATTTCAATTGAATGGGAAATGTTAATTGTGAATGTGAAAATTGTGAATAAAAATATGTAGTGGAATAGATAGAACAGAAAATAGAATAGTACTTAAAAATAAATTTTTAGTATTTATTACTTAATTAATTGAATTGAATTGAATTGAATTGAATTTAAATGAATTGAATTGAAACACTTATAAGTATATTTTTATTTTATGTTATGTTATTGATCTTCTTTTCAAAAACGACGTTGGAAAATCGTTGTCAGCATCGTTTTTCTCGAATCTTGTGTTTATTCAGTAATTTGCAGGATCAAGAACATTCGTCAGCATTAAAAATATTATTTTCATGCACTTCCTCTCCAATTTCGTTGTTTTGTTGCAGAATTATTTAACTAAATTCACAAAAAAAAATTTTTTGACAACAAAATTGAGAGGACGATTTTCTTTTCTTCATTCTTGAGAATCTAAAGAATCAGTTCATATAATTAGTTTTTATATCTGTTGCTCAGTTAGAGCACCTACCCGGAACAAACAAACATAATTTGGAATTCATATATTAGTAAGGTTTTATAAAAAAATATTAAATATCGTCGATATTGACGGAAATATATTTATAAAAACAAAAATACATATTTTTCATATTTTCAGAATATATTTTCGTCAGTGAGGTATTCACTCACAAAGTTCAAGAAATGACTACAAACACGTTTTTTTTGTCAATAACAATATTTTTGATTGTGCGCTTCTACAAATTGGTCATTTTAAAAAAGAAAAGGAAAAACTGCGTTTAATGCATTAAGTTTCGATTGGTTATCTGCATGCTGAGAGAAAGAGCGAGAGAGAAAATGGCGGAGAAACCGCGTTTATTCTCAAGAGAAACTTTTGATTAAATTGTCTAACAAAATAAATAATTTCGTGCGTACCGACATAACATGAAAACTATAGTTTTTATGAAATTGAGAAATTGTTTATAAATTGAAATTCACGATGTAAAGTAGACGAAGAATTGAACGACCTATAACCAGCATTAGCGGGTAAAGTTTTTCACAAGGTGAGGAGGAGGGGGATGGCAAAAATGTATATCCGTTATCAAATTTTCGTAAGAAACGCGTTGCGTAATTAGGGCTTGCAATATTCATGAAAATGGTGAAGCAATTTTGCCAGCTCGAAAGATAATGCGGTCTTTATAATTCTGTGTTTCAAAGTGCTAGCAAATCTGTCGCTATGGCTCTTTAACTTTCGCAGGTTAAGGCAAACTTCACCATACTTAGGTCCCCTGTCCGTCGAGTGGCGCGATAGAAAATTGATTCTTCAAGACAGCTTGGGTAAATTTTCCAAGTTTTTGCAGCTCCGCAAAACCGCGTACCATCATACCAATTTCAGAGACACCGCGCACCAAATCGATCGCAATTCTTATAATGATAAGCAAACTTGAGCAAATATTGAGTTTGTCAATGACCCGAAAAACGACGTTAATCAAATACTTTATTTCATTCATAATATTTTTATTTCTTAGTTTTTTTCCATGTTCGGAAAAAGAATATATTTCACCATTCGACTATCGGTTGAAACATATTTACCTAATAGGCCAGGCGAGTTATCAATTATTTTCAAAATATATGTTTCAACAATATAAATTTTGAAACAATTAAATTATTGATAGTAAAAAATTTCATGTTATTTTTTGTTACAGATATTCCACACAAAAATATGTTTCAAAATATATTTAAAATATATTTATTCCTATATTAATATATAATTATTATATTATATACTATATAAATTATTCATGAAGTGACATAAAATATAGAATATAATATATTTTTACACGTGTATTTTTTTCCCTGTCAGTGGTCTGACGTCACACGTATTTTACTACTGAATCATTTTATTTATAAATTATAATATTTATTCATATAAGTTAAGTAAGTTATATTAGTAAATTATGAAATAAAAATAAATTTTGTCGCAAAAAATATAAAATTAAAATATAATTTCAAATATATTTTTGATTCTGTGGGGATGCATGAATTTCATTAATTTTTCGAGATCAAACTAATGAGATTGTAAAAATACTACATAAAAAAAACTTTTTCTAATGCTGTAATATACTCTTGATGAGATATATTTATTCATTTTTTCATTTACTTTGTAAAAATAGTCGTCAGAAAAACGATTCGAACTTATTGACGTTGCACGATTGACCACCAGAGTTGGGGAATTAAAAAAATGAGTCATATATATTTTTGTCGCGGAACAATATATGACAATCGGATGAAAGTTTCTAGTTTTCCGTACTATTTCGTCGATTTTGTTCGGTTCACAAATCAAGTAATAGAATATCAGTGTCGCATTCAGGATGTCTTCGTACAATTCGAGCTCAATCGATTGATCAGCAGCATCGAAACATTTCGGCTGTAAAAAGTCTTAATCTTAGCCAATAGACTTTTATACTTGAAAGTACAATAGCGACCTATGCCAAACTTGTAAGAATTCTTTTATTTTTATCTGCCAACGAGCGAGACTACAGTTCCCAATAAAGTATCCCAATAAAAAATATGAAATTTTCCCGGAATTATATCTCCGCCAAAATATTAGAATCATAATTTGGCCTTTCAAATGGTAATATCAAAATGCAAATACAAATAATAAAAGTACAAAAATGAAGATAAACGAAAAAAACAATTTTCCAGGATAACATTCCCTCCGTTCTAGATAATTGTAGGATTTTCTACTCACGCCGATCCATACCATCTCGTTAAATGTTATATCATACAATTTCCATAACCTTTACGTTAAACAAAGGCAAATTTAAGATTTTGAATTTTCCGTTTCTCTTACAAATTCGAGATCTGATATATTTCACCTAATGATGATTATACGACGGAAACATTCGACATTACTACATTAAAAAAATGACATTTCAAAAATAAAGGTCCCAACTCCTTCAATTACAATTCAAATGTTGCTTTTTATTGTTTTAGTGTGACAAATCTAATGTTTGATAGAAAAAACTACTCTGCAAATTTGCATAGGCAAATAATTCCTCAAAAGCACTACGTAAAGGTTATGCTTTAACTTCATATTCGTACAGTTATTCAGTAGTTCGTACGGTTTAATCTAGCGCTGTCTATTTAAATAACGCATTCGTTACACGATTTCATTTTCTACCACAGTTCACGCACTAATGTTTCTCTCTACTTCAAGTGACATACATAAAATATCTTTTTTTTTCTTTGTAATATATTGGATTTAATTATAAAAGTAATTATTTTTTAAATGAATATTTTACAAATATATTAATTCATAAACATGAGTAAGGATCGCTGGGGTGAAAGTCAAATAAATATGTTATATTACAGAAATTATTATTTTATGAAAATTTAATTGAAATTGAAAACTGAAGTAATTAAAAGAATTAAAATTTTTTTCTTTAATAAATATGTAAAACCAATATTGGTAATGATACACATTTTCCTAACTATCAGTGCTATAAAATCATTTATGCATCAAGCAGAGAGTTTTAATGATTATTAATGTATATTATTTTGCACAGGCCCGTTAATTGACTAAAATCAAACATAGATAATTCGAATGTGAAATTCAACTTTGTTAACCGGTAATAAAGTTGGTGGAAACAAAATGAAAAGTCAATAAAAAAACTTATTTATAGTTATAATCATATGAATATAATCATATAATCATATGAATATATTCATATGATTTCTGATTTCGCATAACTTTATCATTTCCAGTTATTTTTTTATTTCGGATTTTATGCTAAATTTGACGATGATTAAATCATTTTTCGATGGAATATGCAATTTCGCAAAATAGTTTTTGTAATTTCGAATATTAATTCTGTTTCTAGGCTGAGATATTTTATTTTGAATTTAGATATACGTAGCATCCCACACGGACAAAAATTTAAGTCAAAATATTTGCAAACAAGATATTTTAATATATTTTTGTATATATTATATAGAAAATTAATATTCAATTTCTATACAACCTTTTGCTTTTTCTATTCAAAATAGAAACAGTTTATATTTTATTGATAGATTCAAGCGGGGTAAAAATGATCAATTCAGTTTACACAATTGACATTTAATGGAAAAAAATATATTTTTGATTGTACCGACAGTCCCACTTTTAATAAACCAGAAAAAATTTAATCATCAATTATGGATAAAATTGATCAGATCAGTATTCTAATTTTACCAATAAGTTCATTTCCGAATTCAATAATAGGTTGTTTCCAGATTATGAAATTTGCAGTTCAATCGACAAAACTTGCTTGTTTATATGGATCCGCAATCACGGGTTGCCCGCGAGCTGTTTTACTACTGGAGATCCACTTTGAGTGAATGTATCGTTTGTAAAGATATCAACTCAGATGCGGAGACTCTTGACTGCGACCTGATTTCAAAATATATAACTTTTATCTTTTCTCATTGAGGAGAATTTGTTCGTATTAAAAACACGTTCATAAGTAATTTTTCGAATTCAAATTCACAAAAACGTGAAATTCTTTTTTTGCAATGGCGGGAAAAAAGTTGAGCAGTAAAAAAGAGGCAAAAAAATTGGTGTACTTTTAGTTTAATATCCGAAAGTTGCCCTTAAAAATATCGTTTCACGTGAGGGAGGTTGCGAATGAGTATCCCACAAAGAAAAAAAGTCGGATAGACAGCTGGACAGGTATATAGAACACATTTTTCGGCCATTTTCAAGCAGAATTGCTGATTTGACAAGCTCGGGGAAACGCTACATGTCGACAATAATTTAACGCACGTTTAGCTAAGAAAGATATTTTTCTTTGGTGCCGGAGCTTTTCGAGTTTAATAGTTGCAACTCCAGCGAAACGTAATTTGAAAAGATACTGCCTCACGTCGGGCTACATCGACCGGATTAACTTATTGGCAAAAACATTTTTCGGCTAAATGTTTATGATAATTCTGACTTTCTTTTACCGCAGTGATTTTTATACTCATGTACATCAACTTCAGTAGTTCTTCTTTTGATTTAGTACTACTGATACATTTTCATTTTTATGACAGCTTAAATTTTTATTCGTTGAAATGCTCCAAAATGAGACTATTCAAAAATTGACGATCAGACAAAAAAAAAAAATAAAATAAAATAAAAATGAAACGTGAGGATGTAGTTGGAGCAAATAAATCCCATTTGGACAAGTTTTTAATGAGTGCGAGGCTTGTAACAACTGTAGTCGAATTTTGTCAAAGTAACGGCCCTGTGCTAATACGAATTGGAAAGTAAACTTCGGTCGAATGCGATCGTTGGGCGCAAATGTTTGCCGAGTCGAGTAACCGAACGTGGATGTACACGTTAGACCGAAGCGGATTTTAGTTACGTTATGTACGTTGCGAGCACACCTTGCGTCTCGAAATTCGCTTACATAGTGCGGGACAAACAACGACAAAGCAATGAGCGCCCTCCTCTTAGTTTGAAACTCAATCTCTAACTCGAAGAAAGTGATAATACAAAATGCGCTCGCTTTTTCCCTACCCCTGGATCCTCCTCAGCTAACTTCTTTTTTTTAGCTTTTGACAACCTGACGCTTTTTCGCTGAGCCTCGAGCACGTCGTCGTTATATATTTTTAGTTGAAACATTCTCGCCGTACATTTACATACTAATAATAAAAAAAGATCCAAAACTATTTTATCCATGATGTCATCAGTATGTAAAAACAAATATTTATGAAGAATAAATAATCAAATTTGATGTTTAATTTTCTAATACAAAATTTCTTCTCTATCTAATAATTAAGGACAAAACAAATATATGTGAAATTATATTTTCTGCATATATAGATAAACAACTATATGCATATATGCACATATATAATGACACAAAAGTAGTATATGTACTGTTGCAAATATAAAATAGAAAAACACTGTTTTCGTTTTCATTTAGACTAGTATATGAAAGTATATATGGGTGCATAATATGTATTTTTTTTGCCTATAGGTAATTTTATTCCACTCAAAAGATTATTCCCAACAAATAACGATACGATTGTATTTCCATTTAGTTTTTCTATCGGTGTTTGATTTCAAACAAGTAGAAAAAAAATTGTCAGGTCAGACGTCCGCTCGATTCGATTTTTATAAAACACCGGTGACACAAATTCAAATTTCGCGTGCAAATTTGATATTCTCGTCAAAGAAAACAGAGCCGAGATTCAATTTTATTATTAGGTAAATTGATTTGAATGTTCGGTGTGCAAAGTTTGTTGCCGAACTGCGAGATATAATTATAATCGCGGTTCGCGCTGCGAAGCTTTAGAATAACTAATTATTGTGCAATTCAGTTGCAAACGGCGAGCAGTTTTCCGGCCATGCGATGTTTCACCTGACGAAGAAACGACAGGCTGAGAATCCGAGCGAAATTGCAAAGCGGATTAATGGCAACTCGCGGACGGTCCTTTTTTAGCCGCGCGCACGGCGAATCGAAGTGCACAAGTGAGAAATATCAGAAATGCAGGACACAACGTCCCAGTCGTAAATCAATTTGTATTCCTGTCGTAATGCGTTCATAATTCATGCTTAGTCTAACGCAACGTTAGCCGTTGAAAAATTAATGCATTGTAAAATATGTTTTAGCGAAACTGCATTCATTCCGTCGCGGCCGAACACATGCAAGCGAATTTATCACTCTCGTTTACCGTCACGTACATTTTGTTCACTTTTGGACGAATTTTGCATTATCAATTATCTGTTAATTCTTTTTCAATATTTTAACGACCTCGGTGCACTTTTCAATCGGATCCAAATTAACATACGATCATAATTCTCATCATTGCGTCATGTCAAACTTTTCAGCAAATTCAACATCATTCAATCAAAACAAAATAAGCATAACTACAAACAGAGGGGAAGAAAAAAATTTGCAGTGGCACTTTATATGAAATACTACAAAAGGAATTAACAAGTAAAAACAATCGACAAAAGTAAATATGTTTGTAGAGAATTGTGAATTCTCTATGGAAAACGTTAATGTTCAGAAGTATCACTCGATGTTGCAAACTAAAGTCACAAAGGGATGATAAAATTTGTTGTGATGAAAAACCCTCAAACACCACTTAACGCGATTCCAGGTCGCAATCATCTTAAAATATTTCCACTTTGTTAATAATTTAATATGCTAAACAGATTGGTTTGATTCGTGAAAAAAAAAAAATTTGGATTTCATTGCTGTTTTACGTTAAACTACACTTTTTTGTGATAACTATGAATTCGAGAGAAATAATTTTTTGTAATGTTGTACTTGGCCTCGGGCCAAATCAGTCCTTACAAAATCAAAACGTTTTAACCATCTCCGTGCTTTTTCTTGGCAAAAATCCTCTTTCTTTACAAAATATGTTATGTTTATGGATGTTTTTCATTATTAACAAACTTTTCATTGTTTCATTTCGAATCATTCCTTTTTTTCCGAGCCAGCATTATGAAACAGCAGAAAACATTCGACAATCCAATGTCACGGATAAAAAACGCAAAAAAATAACATTTTCGAGCTGAGAAATAATTTTCGCATTCAAAAACCGATTAATGGCGCTGAACATAAATTGGAGTATTTTTTATATCAAAAACCAAGAGAGAACAGGAGAGGAATTTTTTTTTTTTTCTAAACTCTAATAAAATTCTAGTTACACAGCCATATCAGTTGGGAGAGCACAAAAAGTACCATAATTCATATCCCTCGCAGTCGTTTGCACATAAAACGTAATGGTGAATTTCACTATGTCATAGTGAGATGCGCTATTTCATTTGCTCGGTACACCGCGCAAATTTGTAATGCCACGTAAATGCAGCTCATTTCACCGAGATTCATAAAAAGGCATTTTCATCAACTTAGCATAATGTTAGCCGCGTATAATTGCACCGGGTTCAATAAAAATGACGCGCATATATCGACCCGAAAGCTTTTGCAAGCCGCTTTGTCTTCGCTGATATAAGGAGGGAAAGAAAAAGGTGAGTCGCAGGAGCGGACGGGAACGGGGCGAAAGTGGCGGTTGATAAGCGTGACAGGAATTATCAAAAGCTGAATGGCAATGGTGTCACATCAACCGAGGGGATCCACCTGTGTCTTTTACTGATATTCTTTCGCATTTGCGATCATTTTTGCATTTTTGTGTCGATCCTCCGTTTTTTTATTCGCTACACACTCGATGATTACATTTCTCTCTTTTCTCATCTCGTATCCAATTGCGTTTCAACTTTTTTCACCCTTTTTTTTTCACTGCGTAGGAGAAGGGACTATCGACTCATTTTCTGATCCTTCTTTTTGAAGGCTGAATGAAAAACTCTTCAGAAGATACCTTAATCTGGATTCCATTACAAGAAAATCTTTCATAAATTCTTATTAAACTGAGAAGCTCGTTTCAGGAAAGAGGAACGCTGGTGCCGAATTAATGAGGCTCAAATTGTCTAAAAAATGTTGGCAATTAATTTTGATTGACCAAGTTTGTCGTGAGATCAACATTTTTTTTTAATATTCATCTTGAGGGTTTTTGCAATTACTTTCTTGTTTCCTTTTTTTTCCTTGCCCCTTCCATAAAAAAGTCGAACTTTTTTTCTTCCATACTCTCGTAATGAATTTGCCAACCTGTCCAACAAATTTTTTCTCGTTCAAAATACTGCTAACGTTACGAAATCAACAATGATGGAGCTTTCCTTACGATAAAAAGAAATGCAAAAAATGAAGGCGAAGACGGAAAAAGAAGAAGGAAAAAAAAAGAAGAGAAGAAGTAAAGCCTTTTCATTAAAATAAGATTGGCACTGCCTAATCCGAACGGACTCTTTTACCCGCATTTCCTTTTCAGCGTACGATAGATGCAGAGAGATGAGGTAAAGCTACTTCTTTTCTAAAATCCAGCTATTCGAGAAAATGTCTCATAAAATCTTTGCGGCGTAATTACAGCGGGGGTTGCTTATAGGGGAAAAAAGACTAGTTGAAAAGAAGCGCGAAGATCCTACGGTGGTACAAAGAAATTCATGTAAGTATAAGCTTAATTCGCGCTTTCGCTCGTGTATATTAAACGCAAACAACTTTGTCTCAGAGAAATTGGAACGAAATTTCCTGAATCAAATCTGGATTAAAATTGTAAACGTCTTTTGGAGTGAGACCGTTGGCGAATTATCGGATGGAATTTCATGTTTTGATTATAATTAATACACGAGAGTTCAAAGTCCAGGGCTCGTCAAACAGCAAAGTAATCATTAAAATGTACGACATAAATATGTCGAAAATGTGTTTAGCATTGCGGAAACTGACACAGCCACAGACAAGGGTGCTTTAGTCGCGGTTCGATAATTTGATTTTCATACATCTGGCTGAACGAAAACCGACGTCCCCTGCCCCCTCTCCTGTCCCTCTGCCCATTTGCGAGAATCGAGATAGATGACTGCCAGTTCTACTGAGAACACCACCCTCGTGTCTTTTGCGATTTGAATCGCGAGCAAACACAAACCAGCTTGAGTGTCTATTTTGTCCTTAGAACATTCTCGCATCTCAAACATCTTTTTTCTTTCTCATCCAGTTCTCTGCTGCTGCTGCTGTACCAACGCAATTTTGTAATCCTGCAACGGCGCTTGCATCGACTTCTGTTTGACGTCATAAACTTGTTTATCTTGTATGGCACTAGGAAACGATAATATTTGTGCTTATGCATGCACCGGAAACACAGCTTCGTTCGCGTCGTCACAACGTATTTCAAATATTTTTAAGCCAGGGAGAAAAGTTTTCGCGAAAATTATTCCGTATGCTACAATCGATATTCCTGGTTTACAAACATTTTTTTTTCTTTGCGCGCCATTGTGAGTACACGAGAAGTAACAAAATTTGCCAGAATTCCATTTCAAAATAATGTTAAAGTATAGCTAAAAGGTGTACAATTATTTTGACTAAAACGCATGTACAACTGGGGATATGAACGTGATAGAATTCTCATTATGGAATGATTATTTTATAAAATTTCAAACTACAATGAATCGATGAAATGGGGATTCTAATCACGATATATGAAATTTGTACAATCACAAAAGTGAATATTGAAAATCCTGTGTATTATTAGTATTCCTTTTTTTCGTGGAAACGTTGCAAATGAATTGATTACACAGATCTTTTTTCAATTCAATTTATTAACAAAATTAAATATAGAATATTTGTATCTTACAAATGTAAATCGTTTTATATTTAATTTTGTTACAGATTAAAATATGTGCACATTTAAATTGAATTTTTTACAACTGAAGAACTAATTAGGTAATGATTTGGTTCATTTTCATTTATAATTTTAATCATGTTCGGATTCACGTTTTCATAATAACAAACACCATTGCTCTCATCTCTTAATATATGCGATTAAAATAAATTGTTCCATTTTAATGTGTACAGTGATCATATAAAAATAAATATGTATAAATGTTTTATATTTTAGTTAAAATTGAAATTGCAGCTCTGCAACAATTGTAAGTCCAACAGTATCAGTGTTTCAATGAATATCTTCAAATATTATAATCCATCTAAATTTTTTATTCAAAAACAGATTATGATTCTGAACGAACCGTCAACTTGTCAAATTCACTCTGAATATATCAAAATCAACGAAAATTTTTCGTTTGTTAATTTTAAATAGAATTTTCATTCTGCAAATGCAATCGTATCATTCAATTTGAAGATTATATCAATTGAAATAGAAACAGCATGTCATTTAAAAATCGAACATTTCCGTGAAATTACAACAATCAAAAATGTTGTGGTTTTTTAAAATTCATATTTTTAGAACATTTTGTCTTAAGTTGGAACATGCGAGTTTGCAAAATAGCAAGACGTTTTTGTAGCTATTAATATTAATTCTATTAATACAAATGCGTCTATAAATAAATAAAAAAAATAAAAAAAAAAAAAAAAAAAAACGACTACCGCTAAGACTAAAATATTTAATTTAACCGCAACGG
>JAAMPD010003040.1:0-11654 GCA_025266255.1 Trissolcus basalis
AAATATGCTAGTTGATTAATATGTTAGGGACGGCGGTGATTTTCAGCCAAAAATCGATTTATTCAGTAATTTTTTTTATTGTCATTTTCGGATAGCCTGTAGTGTTTACTTTATTGCAGTATTGTCAGATTTTGTAAAATATACATTTAAAATAGTTTCTTTACTGTTTTTGTCATTAGTGTGCAGGTTGGAAAAAATACCCCGGTGGCGCGCATTGACATTCAAGCTAATTTCTGTTTTTTTTGCCTACAATTATCAATTATGAAAATATTACAAATATTTGAATTGATAGCCAGGTTTGGTCAAACTTTAGTCAAACTTCATATAAACCCTTTGATCAAATTTTGTGCAAACCTATGTCCTCATAACTAATCAAACTTTGAATAAATCATTGGTGTATTAATTAAAATTGAAATTCAGGAAAATTGGGAATATTATGAATAGTTTGACTTTCATTTTTTTGATATTACAATGTGAAAGCGTAATAAATGTAAAAATAACAAACTATTAATGGTAGAAAATGACTTTATTTAGAGGTACAATCAGAATTATGGAACATTGGAGCTATTTCAAATGTTCAAACAATGTTTTATTTGCACTAAAGTAAAAAAATTGTGCTCCTGAGAATGTGATGACACACAATTTTCTGCGTTTGAAAAAAGTGAAAATATTTCCAAAAACTTAACGTATATGAATCCGATAACACAATATTACTTATTTAATCAAAAGTTTATAATAAAATGTTTGCGCGATGTTCTTCTCAACACTGTCTTATCAATATAATTACCAAAATATGTTTTGTATTCATAACAGAAGGTTACATGAAGATATGACATAAATCAACACAGTATCTATTTTTATTCTAGAGGTAACTTGTTGAATTAGTCTTGCTGTTGTCAAGTATAACTAGCTTAGCAAACTAGTCTTTATCGCCGAAAACTTGATTCTCATGAAGGACTACTCGTCTCCGTGATCTTCGATGTACTTGTCGATGAGTTGCTGTCCTAACACGTTGTTTAGCCGCTTCGATATAAGATCTCACTTGAGTAACAAAGCTCTTTTCTGTTACTCTTTCTTTGATCATTGGATTCTCCACGACAGCTTCTAAAAAATGACAAGAAATTCAGTTCATTTCAGTTCACTTTCGAAAAACAAGAAATTTTTATTTACTAATGAAAATTATGCAAACTCATTTCAAAAAGTAGAATATGAGAGATTATGGTGAGCATAAATGAAGAGATTACATTATGAAGTTCAAATTGTATTTCTGGCATGTATTTCATAAATCTAAAATTCTACTTTTTACTAAACAAACAAGTTTGGAGCGTACTAATAGTAGCTTCACTATGTTACCATCCATTTGGATACCAAACCACGTGAAATGATGAAATAAAACTTCGTCAGTTACTAATGCTTTCATGCATATTGTTGTTATTAATAATTTTGCGGTATAAAAAGACGCATTGATAGAAGAATCTTAATGAACAAACAAAAACAACATTTATAAATTTGATCATGTTGAAATGGTAACAAATATTATCAAAAACTTTTTTTTCATATTTTTTCAACTTCAAAAAGTTCCTCATACCGCAATTTTCAATGCGGTACGAGGAATAATAATCCAGATTATTTTGTCCGTTTTCTAGTGATAATTCTTCTAGAATTTTTAATCAATCACAATTTTTTGCATTTTTCAAAATTTCCTTCAAATTTACATTTTCGTTATTGAAATCGTTATTATCTGACCCCTCTGCTTTAACTGGTAATGACGTTCCGTCTAAAATCGTTGAAAAATTTTTTTGACATA
Organism: Trissolcus basalis; assembly: GCA_025266255.1. NCBI lineage: Eukaryota > Metazoa > Arthropoda > Insecta > Hymenoptera > Scelionidae > Trissolcus > Trissolcus basalis. The sequence continues at coordinate 1,808 of JAAMPD010003040.1, forward strand.
AAATGAATAAATTAATTAATAAGTGTTCATTTTCACCATTGAAATTAAAATTATCTACCTGAATTTAAATCAGGTTGCACATCAAGAGCAGTTAATAGATCTTCCTCTGAATTTATATTCTCAATTTTATCGCGATGCAAACCAGAAGACAACAAGCCCGTTCGGGCCTGGCATCCGAACATGGCTTCATAGGGTGAACAACCGATACCTGCGAGAATTCAAATAAAATACAAAACGATAATAAAATCAATCAACTGAAACCAAAACCTCAATTTACCACGGTAAAGAGCGCGATTTTTATGTCAGGGATTCCTCCTTGTGGCGCCTTCTGATAGCTATGTTTTTATGCGAGCGCTGTGTCTCCACGAGTTGCTGGCTCCGGGAGTAACGAGCGAGCGTTGCTATAAGCAATTGACTTGAATGGTGTTTGAATTGCCCGCGTAAAGCAGCTGGTGGCGCCACCTGGTGTCTCACGCAGACGAAAATTATGGCGAGGAGTGGCGTGAGGGTTCACCTTTGTAGGTTATGGTGGGCCTTGGCGAGAGCGATCGGTGCCCTCTGTATGGTGACGTGGCAGTCACGGGTAAAAGCGAGAACGATTGGCGCCCTCTGTGTGGTGACGTCGTAGTCACGTGTAGTGGCGAGAGCGATTGGCGCCCTCTGTGGGGTGACGTGGTAGTTACGTGTACTGGCGAGAGCTATTGGCGCCCTCTGTGGGGTGACGTGGAGGTCACGTGTAATGGCGAGGGCTGCTCTCTGAGCTGGGGCGCACGAAGCGCTGTTGGGGTAACGAGGTGTGTCAACCTTGGTGGTGAAGGAAGCGCTAACTCGTCCCGAGGTCGCTTTTGGCTTTATCCCCAGGTCCTGGGGAATCTGCCGATGGGGTGTCGTTGAACCGACGTATGCTCGCTTATAGGTGCGAGAGAGAGAGCTATAGTCACGTCCCGTGACCGCTCTGGGGGTTTGATCACTCGTTCCGAGTGACCGGAGTGAGGTTATGTCCACGTCCCGTAGACACCTCTGGGGAATTGAATCCACTTCGTGGATATCAATTGAGCGAGCGAAGCGCTCCAAAAAGCCACCTGTAGCTCTCGGAGCTGTGGTGTACTCTCCGTCCCGGAGAGAAGTGTGTGTTAAATGGCCCGTGCACAGCTATTTGGCCCCGTAAGTATTCGACTCACGAGTGGGAGAGATCCGCAATGCCTGTGCGGCGTCAATGCGTCCCCCATCTAGCAGTCGAATACTTAACTGATGTTGCGATTTGGAGGTGCCCGGGAGGTGCTGCCACTACGCGTGTAGTGCGCGCACTCGATGGCACTAGAATGGTGTCGAAATCCCGAACATTATGAAATTGAATTAATTTCAGCGCGTTAGGCCAGTATTTATAATTGCTTGTTTCCATCTAAGCTGCTAACATCCCCTCTATATCCTAATTAGCTCATTCAACAGATCCTTGGCTTTAGCTATGCTTTGGATTGCCATGAACAATTTTTACTCCATTTCACATAGAATGTAGTTTGTTTAGTACTTTTTTGACAAATTCTCGGCCATTGTTAGAGTGCAAAATTGCCGGAGCTCCAAATGAGGTATGAATTTTCATCAACTGAAAGGCGATTTCTTCTGCGCGTTTGGTTTTCAGCGGCCTTATGATAGTAAATTTTGTTAAATGGTCTTGATAAACCATTATAAAGCAAAAATCGTCAAAAGATTGACTCTGCATGTCAATAAGATCAATTTGCGCGCGACTGTATATAATACTACACATAAACTATATTTTCGGCAATAAGGACTCTAGTTTGAACTATATTTCGTTGTTTATATTTTTGTCCGTTGGGGTATGTTTAATATATGGGCAATAGATGATCCTTTTCACTAGAGTTAGCATTAAATTAAAAATTTTGCAGGAAAATTTAACTTGACCCTCACTTAGAATTTTATGTATGATTTCATGATTAGATTTCACCGTTAATATTTGTAACGTATCCAAAAACTCTTTAACAAACTCGTTCCTAAATTTATAACTTTAGTGTTTTCATTTGTTTCAGAAATCCAATAGCTGGGGAACTCAAATGACTTTTCTCCATTTGCCATAAGAGCTACAAAGAGTTTGAAGATCTATTTGCATACATACATGAAAATACTGTAAAATTGTAGTAAAAACTATAACTAATGTTTGAAACAATTTTCGTTCTGAAGTTCAACAGTATGAAAATTTTCATTGAAAATATGAAGATTGTTATTATTATGCAACGTACTATCCACGATATGTCAATCCTACAGATTAACTTGAACATTGTTCATTATTAAAACTTCAACACAGAACATGGGTTCTAAACTTGGGTCTAAAGATTAATTTTATATGCAATTTGCGTAATATTTTGTAATGGATATCTTACTTCCAGATCAGACTTATGAAAGTAATCGTTTATACTTCTGTCACAGTTCATGCATTGACAATACTTTTAATAAAAATAACAATTTAATTTATAAAACACTCGCAATTTTACATAAGTATGATAAGTTCTTAAAGCAATATAGAATACGGCCCGAGTTCTTCTGCAAACATCGCGAAAAATTGACCCTACAATCATGGATTATTCAACAATCATCATCAATGATATATAGAGGTCAGTATTGAATTTTTCTAAAATTATTTTTTATTACTGAAAAATTCCTGCGAACTATTATTCTATATTATCTTGTAGTATCTATGTTTTTTTTTCTATGATAACAGAAAAACAAATAGTGTAAATGTTGGAATTTCAATTGTCGCGCCTGATTATATTCATTTCTTTCTTTTGGCAACACTGTTTTTCTCACTAAACTTATAGCTAGATTCCTAAATGTTCTGTTCGTTTTGTACTTTCTATTCATCCGGTCACCAATAAATCGTTCTCTGTAAAAACTTAATCTTTTGTGTTTCACTGTGCATTTACACCTCGGCAATAGGTTATGGGCCCAGGTGTCGGTACCTAGCACAGTAGATTAAGTCGTGACTCGAGGAGGTAAAGACCGTGAAAAACGCGAAAACGCGAAAAGTCGAGAAGCTAGCCAAATGAAATAGCGCACACGGCGACTACGACGAGGCTTGAACTGTTATCCCGAGATAACTATGACACGTGGGTCATTCAAGCCGAAGCCCTGCTCACGAAAAATGAGACCTGGGGCTACGTCAGCGGTGAAAATGAACAACCAGTGGTGGCAGGCGAAGGTAACGCGCTCGTGGCTGCCCAGGCCGCCGCCAAGGAATGGCTAGCGAACGATCGGAAGGCTAAAGCCGACTTGATCTTAGCCATCAGCCCATCCGAATTAGCTAACATCCGCGGGTGCACCACTTCCCGAGACGTCTGGCTGAAATTGGAGACGACGTACGCCTCCAAAGGACCAGCTCGGAAGGCTACCTTGCTGAAACGTCTCATTTAGCAAAAATTGCAAGATGGCGACGACGTCTCTAAACACCTCGCCCAGTTCTTCGACGCTGTGGATAAATTTAAATCTATGGACATAGACATAAACGGGGACCTGCTGGCAATCATGCTGCTGTACAGCCTGCCAGCCAGTTACGAGAACTTTCGTGTTGCCATCGAATCACGCGACGCCCTACCGGACGCCGAAGCGCTGAAAATAAAAATCCTGGAGGAGTCGAACGCAAAGAAGCAAAAGGCGAATGAAGACGGAAGCAGCGCCATGTTTGCGAGTGGCCAACTTTCAAAAAATAAAAACAGGTTCCAGCGGAAAAATAAAGGTGGCGCAAGTGACGCGAAACGCAGTGACAGTGCAAGTGACGAGAAAGCGCAGAACAAAACAACGACCGATAACAAGCGAAGATACAAGTGCGGTTTTTGCGAAAAGCCGGGTCACAAAGAAAGTGAATGTTGGGATAAACAAAAGGTCAACAAAGAAAAGCCGAGTGAGGTTCACGTTTGCTACTTTGTGAGAAACGAGATCGGCGCGGACCGCCCTGACACGCTCTGGTGCTTGGACTCCGGCTGCACATCGCACTTTTGCCACGACAAAAACGCGTTTGTAAACGCGAGTGAAAAATCCGGACAGCTCAAACTCGCGAACAACTCGGTGACGCAAGTGGCCGGTAAAGGCGATGTGAACATCGTGATCGCGAACGACCCGGACAAAGTCGTGACATTGAAAGACACATTATTTGTTCCAGACTTAAGGTCTAACCTCATTTTAATTGCCAAAATCGTGGACCAAGGCAACGAAGTCTTATTTAAAAAGTCGTGCGCGATCGTGATGAGTGAAGAAGACGGTGAAGTGAAAAGCACAGCCGAACGAATCGGCAACCTGTTCTTTCTCTGCGAACTCGACCAGTGCGCGAACGCTGTGTCGGATGGGAAAGCGCCTAAGGCCGACGTCGACACATGGCACATTCGCCTCGGACATCTTAACGCGCGCGATATGTCCATGCTGGCGAAGGACGGAAACGTCAACGGCTTGAAACTCAAGACCACGGTCGACGCGATCAAGTGCGATACGTGCGCGGCGGGAAAGATGTCAAGCACTCCTTTCGGCTCTCGGGAAACCCGCTCGACGGAACTCTTGCAACTCATCCACACAGATGTCTGTGGGCCCATGCGCACGCAAACCCTAGGCAGCGCACGTTACATCATTACTTTTATCGACGACTTCAGCCGGACTTGCATGGTGTACTTTCTCCGGAGCAAAGGCGAAACCGTCGAGAAGTTCAAGGAGTATAAGAGTTACGTCGAAAACCTACACGATCGCAAAATCAAGGCCATACAGTCCGACGGCGGAAAGGAGTATGACAACAAGGAGATGGCGCAGCTACTCAAGTCCTCGGGCATCCTGCATCGCAAAACCGTGGCGCACACACCTCAACAGAACGGCGTGGCGGAGCGTAGAAACCGCACCCTAGTTGAAGCAGCCAGGTGCATGCAGATTGACGCAAACTTGCCCACATCGTTGTGGGCTGAGGCGATCGCTACTGCAAATTATATCCGAAATCGGTGTCCAACAAAGGCATTGCCTCAAGGAGTTACACCGATCGAGTTGTGGACCGGGCGAAAGCCGGACTTGTCAAACCTTCACTCGTTCGGCAAGAAGGTTTTCATTTTAGACAAGTCGCCTGGAAAAGGAAAATTCCAACCTAGAGGCCTCGCCGGATTCTTCGTCGGATACTCGGATCAGACCAAAGGGTACCGTGTCTGGATACCCAGTGATCGCAACATCCGCGACTGTCGCGACGTGAAGTTTTCAAACGAGTTCCAGTCTTGCAAACCCCAGACGCACGAACTCGATCGGCTGAACGAGATGCCACACCGAGCGGAGATGCAAGCCCCACCTGGGGAAAATGCGTTTGTCGACATCACATGGGATGCAAGTGTCAAAGCCCCACCAAGAGCTCCAGCGCAACAACCTGGCATCATCGCCAACGAGGAATTTCACGAGGACTTCCCCGGAGAAGATATGCCTCTCTTTCGGGGTTTTAAAAATCCACGTCAACCCGAAAACGCTGCATTGGGTGGTGCGAATGACACCAACGCAAACCCAACAACAAAGAGAGCTCCTGGAAGACCAAAAACCCTGAAAACCGGAAAGAGAGGTCGCCCGAAAAAGGTGTACCACGAGAAACCTGTCACCGCACCCTTGGACAACCAGGAAGCGGACGAGGACGACGACGAGAACGAGGAAGAGCCACCTGCAGGACCGATCGACGACGTCGACATCAACGACAGCGGAGACGACGCTTGCGTTGTGATGACTGCCATGGAAGTATTTCTCAACGACGCACTCAATGGCGAAGACAAATTCGAGTGGTTCGGAGCAATCTACTCCGAGACCAAATCTCTGGTGGAAAACGACACCTGGGAATTAGTCGAACGGCCCGAAAAACAGAACGTGATTTCCTGTCGTATGGTCCTCCGCAACAAATTCAATCCGGATGGGAGTCTGGAGCGGCGCCAAGCCCAGCTGGTTGCACGTGGGTTCGCCCAACGTCCCGGCGTTGACTTCACCGATACATTTGCTCCAGTCGTACGTCTCGAGTCGCTTCGGTTGCTGATGGCGCTCTCGGTGAAACTTCAACTGAAAGTCTCACAGCTCGATATCACAACAGCCTACCTCAACGGGGACATGGACAAGCTCGTGTACATGGAAAAGCCGATCCTGCTGGAGAAGACCCTTGAGAAGATGGTGACACTCGAAAAAGACAATCCTTTAGGCATCAAGGCACAAAAGATGCTCCAGGATCTCCGGACTGGAAATAAGGTCTGCAAGTTGCGCAAAGCCCTATACGGACTACGTCAGGCAGGTCGACAATGGAACGCAAAATTGAGCAGCGCACTCAAGTCGATCGGAATGTTTCCCACCTAGTCGGACCCATGTGTTTATGTCGACCAAAAACCCGGCACAACCACCTACCTACTGACCTACGTCGACGACATCGTAATTGCCTCTAACGATCCGGAGAAAGTCGACGAGCAATCCGGAGACCAAATCTCGATGTGCCAAAGCGGGTACATCAAGGAAATCCTCCTGAGATTTGGACTGTCTGAAGGCAAACCTGTCAAGGCTCCCTTGGCCGCAGAACCAGGCTGGAGAAGGTGATGAGCACCGGAGACGTACTCCCATACCGAGAGCTGATCGGTGCACTCATGTACCTGGCCATAGGTACACGCCCTGACATCGCATACGCGGTGAACATGCTAGGCCAGTTCAATCACCAGCACGACGAAAGTCACTAGCAAGCAGAAAAGCGGATTCTCCGCTACCTGCGGGGCACAGTCGACAAGAGACTGGTTTTCTCTCGAAACGACGACGGGATTCTCGGGTACGCAGACGCCGATTGGGGGAACTGCATAATTGACCGGAAGTCCAATTCCGGCTATTGTTTTTCTCTGTCTGGTGCAGCAATTTCTTGGCGATCCCGAAAACAGAGGATTGCAGCTCAATCCTCCACAGAAGCAGAATATGTGAGCACGTCCGAGGCCGTCAGAGAGGCGATACATCTGTCAAATTTCGCCAAGGAACTCCGCCTTCCCAAACTGTCCAAAATTACTCTATACAACGACAACAAATCAGCTGGGATGTTGGTGTATTATCCGATGTTCCACGCTCGCACGAAGCACGTGGATTTGAAATACCACTTCATCCGCCAAGCAGTCCAAACCTATCCACTCATGGTCGAGTACCTGCCCACCGAGGAGATGGTGGCAGACGTCCTGACAAAGCCTCTATCCGGAGCCAAATTCGAAAAATGCGTTCGAGGGCTGGGTTTACGAGATTTCTAAACTGTCAAATCAAAGATCATTTTTGCTTCACCTAAACGCTTAAATTCAAGTTAACTTTGTTTTGCTTTTGTAATGGTTCACTTAACTTTTTCATAAATAATCAGTCTTGTAATTGAGGAGGAGTGTTGAAATTTCAATTGTCGCGCCTGATTATATTCATTTCTTTCTTTTGGCAACACTGTTTTTCTCACTAAACTTATAGCTAGATTCCTAAATGTTCTGTTCGTTTTGTACCTTCTATTCATCCGGTCACCAATAGATCGTTCTCTGTAAAAACTTAATCTTTTGTGTTTCACTGTGCATTTACACCTCGCCAATAGTAAAAAATCGTTTCTAACAATTAAAATGATTGAAGTTATTTCACATATCATTTTATAACTATAATGCATGCGTGTTGAGAACACAAATTAACCATGCGGTACTAGCAGCGATCGCATGAACTAAAAAAATGGGCGCCGCAAAAGTACAGGTGGTCGTATTTTGACATTTGTCATATGTCAATTTGCCGCAACAAATGCATTTTTCGGAGCGTTTCGTTGAACGAAACATTTAAATCGTGACTTTAGTTAATTATCAATTGATTGTGAGTGTTATTACGAGCTTACAAACGTATTTATTCACTTTTTCCGGATAACTGCCTATTGTTTACATTGAAATTTGTACTTTTGCGGTCGCCATATTTGTTTAGCTACGCTAGCGCCGCTCAGCCCGCTGTGGTAATTTTCATTCCCAATACTTCAAGCTGTGCAGTTTAAATTCAAATTTTAAATTCAAATTTCTCTAAATTACTACACTTCAAGGTACGGTAAAATATAATTATAACTTTGTAATGTATTTTCCATATAAGTATATTTACACACTATCTTTTTAAACGTTATGTACAAATGATTTTGATAACTAACTCTTATTAATTATTTGTTGAAATTTTATCACGTATTGCTGACTTTAGTATATATTTTGAAAAAAATCGCGTGTATCCTGGTACTACTGAAATTGGTTTTATCTATCAATTAAAAATACCTTAGTGAAAGTTAACGTATAATGACAATATATTGATAATATAGTAGCGATATAATAAATATGTAATAACATTATATCGAAATAAGTCTATATGTACATTGTGATGCTGCTTTTTGAGCTGCGTCAAAACAGAGACACAGTTCGTCGTTATCGTTCTCGAAAACCAACAGAAGAACACAAGTCTGGGTCTCGATGAAGTTCCTGGTGACTCAGATTTTGAGATTTAGGTTTAAGTATGTATTTTTTGTAGTAATTTATTGAGATTTTATTCAGCAATTTTTGTAGAGATTTATTGAGATTTGATTGAGAAATTTTTGTAGTACCTTGAGAAACTTTTGTAGAGATTTGAGTATTTTATTGAGATTTTATTGAGTTTTATTGAGTCTTTTGTGTGAGGACTATGGGGCCTAAGATTGAATATTGATTAAGTTAGATTGAGCATTTTTTAGTACTTTTGAGTTTTTGAGTTTTCGAGTATTGCGTTTTCGACTTTTTGAGTACTGTCCTTTGCGTTTTTGAGAATAATGTTTTGTGTTTTGAGAGCTCAATCTGGGACAATATAGGGATGTTGGTTGTTTGATACTCTTCTCGATGTCGAGCCCAAAAACTCAATCTGGTTTAGTGCGAGGATGTTGGCTGTTTGTTGCTCTTTTCCGTACCAAGCCCTTAGCCCAGTATTGATAACGGCAACGAAAATTCAAAATTAACATCTGTCGGAGTCGACTTTAAATTCATTGACAACTGCTAGTAGTACCGGTTCTGCTATCGATACCACAAATATTAGTGAGAATAATCACTAATTCACTTTTTCGAGTCGTAGATTGTCATTCTGATCCTCGGGTGGACCAGGCAACTGTTGCACCAACGAGGGACAGCAACCAGAACATCGTGCAGCCTGGACCACTCCAAGGATCGCTCCGCCGTCAACTGAAGCACGCTCCGGCTTCCGAACTCTCAATCTGCGAGCCATCTCTGTTAGTCAGTTAGTCATCAGCCTATAACATCTGTACGACAGTGAAGTCTGCAGCTTGATCAAGTACTACCGCTGATGAGATATCGCTTTTCTGCCGATATCGTTGCCGTTTTACTGTCTGTTTTTAACGTGCCCTGCTCCAAACCTCGAAGGCCTTTGAGAATGGCGCCACTCGCCTGTTTGTCGTAGCATGAAAGCATCAACGCTGAACCAGAAGTCTTACCCGTGGTGGTTATTTCCCGTGAAGGAGCTAGTCTTCGTTTGGTCAATATCGGACCCATAATTTATTGCAGTTGGATAGTTTTGTGTATCAGCTATCGCTGTCGAGTAGAGGTCCCTATAGAGGGCTGTCCTTCAGGAAATGAGTCTCTCTGGTCACGAGCAGAAGCAGAATCGACAACGCGGAGGACATTCCAGTGGCCCTGTGGATGACCAGCAACCAACAACCAACACTCAAAAAAAATTCGAGCTGAAGCCAAGTTCATCGAGAGCTTACGAGAAATTGACTCATTTCAAGCAACTCAGACTAGAATTGAGTCTTTTTGTACGCTCAGCCTAAGTTCAATATTTGCTTAAAGAATATGTC